>CBVK0102051582.1:0-24530 GCA_900067695.1 Picea abies
AATCGACTCCCTCCATCTAATAGAGTCCATGCTTTTGTATGCATCCTTATTGTCTTCTGCAAAATGTCATAAGTCTTTCTCCAATTTCCTCTTGATTTCTGATTTCTTTCTATCTTTGCTTCTTCTAAGTCTCTTCATTATTTGATTTTGATTTATCTTATCTTGTAATAGCTTCCACATGATTTGTTTGATGTATTTCATCCTTTCATGTGTATTATCTGACTTGTATAATGATAGCAATCCTTATCTTATTGTTCTTCCATAGGTATAGTTCTTCTTGGAACACATTATCTTCCAAGAGATAGATATAAAATTATTATATGTACATAGACAATGCAAACAAGATATGTATAAGAACTAAGAAGAGTATCGTTACCTTTAGAAGAAGAAGTCTCTTTCATCCTGCTTAGTCTTCTTTGTAGGTTCCTTTTCTTCGACAACTGATGCGTCGTGTTTCTCCTTCCTTTTCTTTATCTTGGGACGATTATTCTTGTAGTGACCATACTTTCGACAGTTGAAGCATTGTATTTCTGAAATATCTTTCTCTTGATTTGGTTTCTTCCTTGAACCAAGCCTCATTTTGTTCCTGAAATTATTGAATCTTGTTGTGAAGGCTTGATCAGCCTACTTCTTTTGGGGTTTCTCTTTTGCATTGATCCTCGATTCTTCTTGAGCACAACAAGTCCAAATTTCTTCAAATATAGGATACTCCTTCCTTGTGTTCATGCTTGCAGAAAATGCATCCCATGTCTTGGGAAGACCATTCAATACTATGTTTACCAATTCCTTCTCTAAAATGATATCTTCAATATATTTTAGTTGATCTCTTAACTGGGAGATCCTCACAAAGTATGATGTTATGCTATCATCATCATGTCACAGAGCTCATTCTTTAGATTCATTATTTTTCCAATGTTTCTGACTGAGAAGAGGTTTGTTAGGGCATCGTACATCTTCTTTGATGAGTCAAGATGGGAGATGTAGGGTATAAAGTTTTTATAGAGTCTACTATGATAATCATGGAATTGATGTCACTGTCTTTGAACTTCTCCACAACTGTAACATTTTGTGGTTCCTTCTCTTTTCCTTCTTCAAACTCTGGTTCCACGATCTTTCCTTTCACGATATCCAACACTTTATTCTTGACAAGGACGAGGTCAATCCTTGTCTTCCATGCTCTGAAGTTAGAATCTCCATATAACTTGTTTTCTGACTTCATAGAGTAAGTCATTGCTGCTTTGACTTGGTCAACCCTAGATTTGACTAGAAACTCAACCTTGACGTCTTGGCTTGCTAAGAGTATCAAGAGATGCGCTAGGCTAGAGCACACTGATCTATCTGAAAATTAGATCAATCCCTTCACTTAAGGTTCCTCAATGAGAGGATTAGGGTTTCTGGAACTGCACCTGCTAGTAACCCTAGCGATAGTGATTTGGTGACTGCTCCTTCTAGAAACCCTAGCGACAGTTCTTCGATGAGCTTAATATCCTTACGGCTATGTTGCCTTCCAGTAGTTAAAATGAATGAAGGAGGTGTGGGCCCATAACCTGTTAGAATATAATGGATGTGCTCGCTTTACCATTGATAATATCGCTATTGTAACCCAACCATAGTCCAAATCCACCCTCTGAGCACCTTAATCTTGACAGAGAATCACTCTGGAAGCAAACCCTAGGCTAGATAGCCAAACAAGGGGTAGTGCACCTATCCCCAAGGATAACGCACCAACAAGAGCTGATCAGATAGTCCAAACCCTAACCAAAAGATAGTATAAGACAAACATGATCTGCTAGCTGCAGCAGCTGCAATGGCATCTATCCTCCAAAACTGCGCACAAAATTGGGCACTGCAGTGCGCATAAGTGTTTCTATGCAATTCTAAGACTACCTACTAGATTGAAGACTGGCCTCTTGTATTTATACTAATTCTGGCTAACTGCTTGGGCTGATTTCTCATTCTGGGTATCTGTCTGTTCAATATATTTTATTTCTTCTGGACAACTTCTTCTCTTGGAGGCTAATAACCTAATACAAATTATCCTCTTGAGCCGACATGTCTTCTAGGGTTATTAGCCAATTCATTAGGGTTTCTTCTTGCTTCCCAGAATATTCTATTCTCGTCAAGTTTACACGTGGAGGTAAATACCTCCCGCAGCTACCATAATATCAATAATGATATCTGCATCATATTGTGATGACAAGATATTTGCTTCACATTGTGATGAGGGGGATATGTTTGTTAGAATGCGACGATAAGGATATGTTCGTCACATAAAGTATTAATACATTAATTAAAAATGACCACGATTGGATATGGTTGACCACGACCATGGTTAACTTTGGTTGGCCATGGCCATTGTTAACTATGGTTGAGCATGACCATGTTAACTTCCCTACAACTTCAATATGCATGACCTTCATTATGGTTGACAATGGTTAGTCACGTTTGGAAATTGTTGTCTGTAGAAGATCATGGCTAGTTGTTATCATGACTACTGATGACATTAATACATTAATTTATAATATAATGTATTAATTAATTAATACATTATTAATTAATACATTGCTAAAGTAATAATACATTAAAACATTAATAAAGTAGTAATACATTATTAAAGTATTTATATATTAATAATGCATTATTACATTAATGCAATGTCTAAATTAAAGTATTAATTTACATAAATGTATAATGGACTTGTGTAAATTAAATGAGGTCATAGCCTTGTCATCACAAGGTTATGTTCTTCACATTGCGATGACAAGCTATTTGAGTGACATTGCGATGACATTATATCCGCATCATATTGTGAAGACAAGATATTTGCTTCACATTGTGATGATGAGAATATGTTCATAAAAATGTGACAACAAGGATATGTTCGTCACATTGTGTCTACAAGGTTATGGTCGTTGCATAGCGACAACATGATATTTTTGTCACATTCGGACGACACGATATTTGCATCATATTGTGATGACATGATATTTGCATCACATTGTGATGGAACGGTATTTGAGTCACAATGTAATGAGGAGGCCATGTTCATCACAATGTGAAGACAAGGCTATGTTCGTCAAATAGCCACAATAAGGCTAGAGTCCTCACATTGCAAAGATAGAATATATGTATCCATTTGTGACAACAGGCTATTTTCATTACATTGTGACGACATGAAATTTTTGTCACATTGTGATGACGAGGATATGTTCATCACATTGTGAAGACGAGGCAATGATAAGGATATGTACATCACATAAAGATGAGAAGGCTATTTTCGTGAAATTGTGATGACAAGGCTATGTTCGTCACATTGCAATGACAAGACTATGATTGTGACATTGCAATGACAAGGATATGTTTAGAACATAGCAACAACAAGGCTATGTTTGACACATAGCAACAATAAGGCTATGTTCATCACATTGTGACGATAGGATATTTGCATCGCATTATGAGGACATGATTTTTTTATCACATTGGGACGACGACACTATGTTCATCACACTGTTGGATATCTTTGTCATAGTGCGACGATAAGGCTATGGTATTCACTGTGTGATGATAGGGCTATGTTCTTCACAATGTGATAATAAGGCTTTGTTTGCTACAGTGCAATGACAAGGTAGTGTTCATCACATTGCGACAACGAGGCTATGTTCATCACATTGAAAAGACAAGGCTATGTTCAACACATCATGACAACAAGGCTATGTTCATTACATTGTGATGACATGATATTTGTATCACATTACAAGGATAGGATATTTGCGTCACATTTCGATGACGAGGCTATGTTCATTACATTGCAATGATAAGGCTATATTCATCATAGTGTTATGATAAGGCATGTTGATCACATTGTGATGGTGGGGCTGTTTTCATCACATTGGAATGAGAAGGCTATGTTTGACACAATGAGATGTTACTATGTTTTTCAGATTATGATGCTACTATGTTCATCACATTGCAACATTACTATGTTAGTAATTGGGACGATGCTAAATACATTATTAAATTATTAATACATTAATAGGCAACGGCCATGGTTCACTATGGTTGACCATGACCAATGTTAAATTTTTCTTAAGATGACCATTGTTAACTTCCCTAGAACTTCACTATGGTTGACCTTGGTTGAGCATGGTTCACAATGTTTACCCATGTTTGACAATTGTTGTTTTTAGAAGATCATGGGTAGGCATGACCATCACTACGAATGACATTAATACATTAATGTATATTGTAAAGTATTAAAACATTAAAACATTAATAAAATAGTAATACATTATTAAAGTATTAATTAATGTAATGTCTAAATTAAACTATTAATTTTCATTAATGTATAATGTAACTTATTAATTAATTGATACTTTAATAATGTACTGTATTAATTTATTAATACATTATTAATTAATACATTGCTAAAGTATTAATACACTAATACTTTTTAATAATACAATAATAAAGTATTAATACATAGCCTTATTAAATAGCCTAGGTCGAACATAGCCTTAATAGATAGTCTAGGTTGAACATAGACGTAATGCATTAATTGGGTTGATGTTATGCTCATCACACTACGACAAGAAGGCTATGGTCGTCGCATTACAACGATATTGTATTTGTGTGATATTGTGATGATAGGATAATTTCATCATATTGCAGTGACATGATATTTGCATCACATTTTGAAAACATGATATTTGCGTCACATTGTGACGAGGAGGCCATGCTCATCACAATGTGACGACAAGGTTATAGTCGTTGCATTTCTATCACATGATATTTGTGTCACGTTGCGATGACATGATATTTGCATCACATTATAATGAGGAGGCCATGTTTGTCACTATGTGACAACAATGCTATGTTTGTCGCATTGCGATGATAATGCTATGGTCTTCGCATTGCGATGTCATGCATATTTGTGTCACATTGTGATGAAAGGATATTTGCATCACATTGCGATGACATGATATTTACGTCACATTGCAACATTATATGTTCGTCACCTTGCAACACATTATGTGTTGGAACATTTCTGTTACAATGTAACATGTTCCTCACATTGCAACACATTAAATGTTCATACAACATTATATATTCATCATATTGCATCACATTGCAACATTATATGTTCATCATATTGTGTCACAACATTATATGTTCATCATATTGCGTCACAAATACAACTTTACTATGTTCATCATGTTGCAAAATTACTATGTTCGTGACATTGTGACATTAGATTATTTGTGAGAATGCAACATTACTATGTTCTCAACATTGCGACAAAAGGGAAGGCTCATCAGATTCCAACAATAGGGCAATGTTCATCACATAGAGACATTGCATTGATTTTCAGATTGCGACATTACTATGTTTGTCACATCGATGTTAATATGTTCGTCACATTTCAACATTACTATGTTTTTCACATTTCAACATTACTATGTTTTTCACATTTCAACATTACTATGTTCATTAGGTTGCAACGTTGGGAAATGTTTGGGACATAGAGAATTTATGTTTGTCACATTGCGATGTTGGTATATGATAGTGACAGTGCGGCGTTTGGCTAAGTTTGAGACATACATCAAGGGTTGCGTTATGTTGCAAGGATTATATCAACATAACCATGGCTAACATGGGAAGACTATGGTTATGTTGCAAGGATTATATCAACATAACCATGGATAAGTTTGTGACATACATCAAGGGTTGGGTTATGTTGCAAGGATTATATCAACATAATCATGGCTAACATGGGAAGACTATGGTTGCTCATGATTAAATATGTTAGCCATTGGTGTCGATATCACTATGTTGGAGCAAGGTTCGCTAAGGATGAGTCTGGTTTTGTTACATTGATATGTTTATGTTGATTGAGTTATATCAAATTTTTAGGTTCCGAGTTATGTTGCAAATGTGACATTCCAAAAGGGGTTGCTTCATATGGGACATTCCAATATGTCATGCCGCATTGAAAAGTTCATATTTTTTTACTATTGTGAAATTGTACATTCATCATTGGTTTTTGTCAAATTGTAATGTTCATGAATGGTTATATAACTTTATTTTTTTCCTTCAGGGTTATATTGAGGAATGAAGATTTTTTTAGTATGGTGAAGATAAATTTTATAAAACATTGTCCCATTTTAAGAGAAACAAAATAGGAAGATGAGTTAAATAAAATGGCACATTACAAGAGTTATAATGAAGCATATTGTTGAATTAAATTTCAATGTTATTTCATAATGAGAGACTTTAATAATGATATTTTAAGAGGTTCACTCTAAAACAATGCAACATAGGAGCATGATTTAAAAGTGAAAAATTGATTACCATTAACTTAACATTATTTTAGAGACATCAAGAGAAATATATTTTTTGTTTGAAGTTGGTCTTGTAGTTTACATTGAAGAGTGTGTCACGTAGCCACATTTAGAGAGAAATAATTTTATGACGTTGACATCGATATTTGTGACATACAAGAAGATTCCATTGAATTAAGGAGTAAAAATGCTAGGGATTAAGTTTCACTTTCATAAGTTAAGAGGTAAACATTAAAATTAATCCATATTGTGACATTTTAAATGTAATAAGATGAATAACTTGAATGGAACTTGAAAGTTTCTTTGTCACAAATATAGGAACTTTGACCTGATGTGATGAATAACTTGAAAGTTCCTTTGTCACAAAGATAGGAACTTTGAACTGATGTGATGTATTACATAGAAGGAAACTTAGAATCATATATTTTCTAATGACATTGATAGAAAATCATCTTTAAATTTACAGCTAATTATTTTTACTTGTTCTAAAGACATTGATAGCAAATCATATAGAAATTTTTAGATGAAGAATTATACTTGTTTAAAGAACATTGATTGTAAAGCTACTTGATTTATACTTGTTCTAAGGATATTGATAGCAAATCATTTAATCATTTATTCTCGTTATAAGGACATTGACATAAAATCATCTCGAATTTCGCAGATGATGAGTTATACTGTTATAAGGAAATTGATAACAAATCTACTTGATTTATACATTATATATGATGATTTATAATTGTTTTAAGAACATTTAAAGGAAATAAACTTGTTTTATACTTTGGAGATGATGATTTATACTCGTTCTAAGGACATTGATAAAAAACCAGCATGAAAATTGATGATGATTTATTATTTTTATAATGATATTTAAATACACCACACATGGATCATAGAGTGTATATAATACACCATAATAATTAATTAATGTAACTTATTAATTAATTGATAGATTAATAATGTATTAACCTAATCTAACATAACAATGTAATGTATTCATCAATTAATACATTTTAATACATTATTAATTTATTATTAAATTAATACATCGATCAAGTATTAATACATTGAAAATATAATACATTATTAAATTAATAATAATGTATAAAAAATACAGTAAATACATTAATAAATAAATTAGTAAAATATGAATACATTAAAAAAATAGTAAAGTATTAATACATTAGATTTAACTTATTAACTTATTATTATTATTAAAATTAAATTATTAATATTTAAATTATTTTTTATTATAATTTTTTATTACAAATAACCCTAACCCCCTAATTGTAATAGGAATGACCTTTACTCTAATTTTGTTCTAATTCTCACTCTAATGACCATTAACAATGATTATTTTTGTCACTTTAACTTACACTAAGTAATTAGTGAGACAATTTGTCTTATCTATTTCTAGTTGTGATATTAATAGTTGTAAGCTACATTTGTATTATTTAAATATTTAAACCTATACATAAAAATAATACATTGTTACTAAAAATCTCATTCTCTTGCACACATATATATATATACATTCTTGTACAACTTAATTATGAAACATTGTTATTAAATTATAGTTATAATAGATAAAATACATAGTAGGAGAAAGTGATACTATAATACTTAAGAAATAACAGTTTTGAATTTCACTTGTTTTAAATAAGAGACATATCTTTCTATTTCACTCTCTTTTAAATAAGAGACATACCTTTCTATGCATGATATCAATCTCCCCAAGCAACATCTAGAATTTGATTAAAATAATTTAAGCAACATTTAGTAAACATTAGTAAAAAAATTCAAAATTAAATGATTTGACTTAAATGATTTGACCAAGAGTGGTTACAATGAAACATAAAATAACATTGTAAATGGTATGCTTGCACAATGTTAGTATCTATTTGAATTTTGCAAAATTTCAAACTATTGTCTTAGTTTATCATCATTCTATTGCCAATACTGCAATCATCGTTTCTTAGAATATTAGCGGGACCTCCTCTTAGAATATTAGTCAGGAAGATAAATCGCGTAGGGTTGGAGGATTTGAACCCTTGCTGACATCTGGCTTGAGAAAAACAAAAGTCGTATGGAGAGCTTCCAAGACAAAATGCTTAACCGTGACTGTAATAATAGGAACATTAACCATTGCAGAATTCGAAATTAAAAAGGATTTATGATTATTAACCATGGTAGAATTTGAAATTAAGAAAAAGGTAGAACGATTTTTTTCCATTAACCATGCGTGTCAAATTATTTCAGAGTGTAAAAAGTTAATTAACATGTAAATGTTAAAAATTAAGTAATTTTGATGGTATTTGTATAATTATATTTTGTGGTAATTGAAAACTTGGTTTGATAATTTCTTAATCCTAAAAAGTAAATGTGAAAAGGTAAACAAGTAAATTGATGCATTTAGAAGTGTCGGGAAGTTATGAAGATTAAATCTCATACATTGATTTGAGTGTAAGACAAAAAATATACGTATCTTTAATTGTTAACCATAAAATTGGAATTTGTAATTAAAAAATAAATTAATTATTCTGAATTTGAAAAAAATATGTAAAAATAAAAAAAATTTAGTATGAAAAAAACTCAACTTAATTTCAATAATAAAAAAGTTTGTCACTCTTTCTCCATCTTGGCAAAAATCTTCTCAATTTCAAGTTAGTTGAACGTGGATATATATTCATCGTTTCTTGTTATCTAATATATTTTTTTCTTAATACATAAAATTTTAAAAGTGTTTATACGTTGAAACTCAATGCTGTGTAATATATATTCGTAGAAATACGCTATAAGTTGAGCAATGCAAAGAAACGTGAAAGACATGAAGAAGTTTGTAAGACTCTCTTCATATTATTTAAATATAAAAATGCTCGTGAGTGTTTCTCCATCATTACAATCTCTCACACAAAATTTTGGTTACATACGCAGTTAGACGCGGTCATATAATCTCACGTTTTATTTGAGGGCTTTATCTAAATTCTAGAAACTACATCCATCCAAGGTCAAATTAATATTCTCAAAATGAAAATGTGTACCAGAAAGTGGCGGCTACTCGTAGAACATAGAGTTCCGTATGGAAATGAGGTTTTTGTATCAATCGATGGCAAATATATATATCACGGATTTTATTGAAAGATCAAATCATTAATTATTTTAATGATGTTGTTGGTTGAGTTGTCTAAGAGTTTCCTTCCCTCTCACAGATTCGATGTTCAATCAAAATATGAAATCTTCAAAATAACATATCATACAATGCATTCTCAGTCTCCAAGCAATGCAGTTTCAGTCTCATTATACTAGCAGAGCAGTTTCAATTAATGAACAATTAATGAATTGAGAGAAATAAGTCCCGTGTTTGTTGTTAATTGGTTTTGTGCATTGAATATTTTAGGGTTTATTTTGAATACCATCGCTTAAACATGATTTCCTTCTCAAGATTCTTAATGCTATTGCTCTGAACCTGTCCAAAAGAATATTCTTAGCGTTGGTATTTTCTACAGAGTGAACAATTGGCTTGATGGGTTGTTTGTGGCCATTGCTTTGTGAACAAAGCATATATATTTGGTGATTTCGATGCTATTGCTCTGAACCTGTCCAAAAGAATATTCTTAGTGATGGTATTTTCTACAGAGTGAACAATTGGCTTGATGGGTTGTTGGTGGCCATTGTTTTGTGAACAAAGCATATATATTTGGTGATTTCGACCATTAAATAAGAATTGATGATTTCCTTTTAGAGGTTCTTAATGTTATTTCTCTGAATTGTCTCTTAATGTTATTGCTATGAACATGTCCAAAAGAATATTCTTAGTGTTGGTATTTTCTTACAGAGTGAACAATTAAAACTAGAGGAGGAGAGATAGAGTTTAAAGATACAAAATTTCCATTAAAAGACTTATGTATTGGCTGCCGTTGTTGGTGTTGGCAGGGAAAATCCCCCTATTACTATATTGGGTCAGAGTATAGGCAGAGCATTGATCTCCCTTAAAAGATGATTCTATTTCTAAACTACCCCAAACAATCTGAACTCAAAAGACAAGAGAAGGAAAATAGGATGTACCTTAGGTACTTTTGGTTGGTGTATATCTCCTTCTCCTTTGTAGTTTCTTGGGATGTTGGCCTCCTCCCAATGTTGACCTGCAAACAATTTAGACAACAAAGCTACAAGATATCATATCTCTACTTGTCAATGTTAAGGTTTAGATATAAATGTAAATGCATTACTCAATTAAGCACAAAAATACAATATTTGGGACAGAAACATAACTCTTTTATACATATGTGCAGATTACAAAAGTTACAACGTGTCTCCGCTCCTCTTACTGCTGCTCCAAGTGCATCATTCCCATGACACCTCTTCACAATCAACTGATCTCCTTGGGAAATAGGGAATGGATTGTATAGGGAGAGGGATGGAGGGAGAATGACGAGGCCAAATCTCAGAAAGGGATGCAAAGTTTGGGCTGAAAGGAGAAGGGATTTTGGCAGAGTTTCTCTGTTCTCTTGCTTGATGTTGGAATGAGACCCCAAGACCTTTTTTTATATTTAAAAAATATGGTTATTCGGTTTGGGGATGGGCTATAATGGGTAAAATGGTTGGGAAACCTCCAATAGCCCGTTAAATCTACCGAATTCCTTACAACTTTTTATTTTTTGCAACTTTTGGAGGTAAACGCGGGTTGTCTAGCCATGTAGTTCATGTATGTACGCGGGTTGTTTAGTGTGAAGCTAGTGTGTGTACGTGGGAAGTAGTGCAGAAAGGCACATACATGCTCCAAAAAATGTTTTTTTAAGAGAGAGTCTCAGCAGTAATTTGTCAAATTGTGTAAGTGAAAAGGCCAATGCCATGTATGCATAGGTAGGGAATTTTTGGGTTATAACAGATGCCCCCTAATGTGTGAGGTCAAAAGAGAAACCGATGACCGAAATACATTACAATATATTTACCAGTGGGAAGGCACAGAGTCGAGTGAGCCATGGACTGGAGTTAGGGAGTGTGCCATCTACAAAATAACAATAATATCTCTAAGGCGAGCATACACATGCTTGGGATGAACTAATCATGTCTACCAATCAAGTACATTGCAAATCCATGTCATAGAAATGTCTATATAAAGTGTAGCAGCGAGAAATACACATGGGATCTACATCTCAGAATCATTCAATGAAATTCAAGTACAATATAATATGCATCTTCAAGAAACATCAACGCATGTGGCTGGAGATGAGGACTTCATAGCTTGAGCAAAAACTTCAATATCTTCAACAACTCAGGTAGGAGTACAATAGGAATGTAAGACTCACTACCCTGAGGTATTCGACATGCCATCGGGGAAAGACTGGAGGATCTCGATCATTAGACACATAACTTCATTAATTTTGAATCTGGACTTGATTGGACTCTTGGGATAGCCGACTCATGAAAATCAAGATACAAACTACAGAATGACCAACTCAAGTTGTATAAAACTTTCCTTGGACAAAAGAACGAAATATGATCAGACTCAGGCAGTGTAACATTGACACAAGTCTGTGATGCAGGAGGCAACACAAACTCTCCATATGTTTGGAAGAGTAACTAAACGGAGGAGGACACAACTCTATGTAGCGAGAACAACTTCCTAAGGTCATACTAAATCCCAATGGTTGAAAAACAAATGGAAGGATGTGCCATGTCCAAGGGCGACTATCTTGCTACCAAAGAAAGAATTGATATATCTCGTCCCCTCTTTTTGGAATATTTGATTTTTTTTTGTCTTTTTCAAATTTTTAACGAGCTTGAAAAATAATAAAAGAATGTTATGTTACAAAGGAGGAACGAGTATTGTGGGAAATCAAATGAGTTCCAAGTGCATGGAACATACTGATGCTCAGTGTAAGGAGACATGTGTAGGATAAGGGCAGTTGGGGAAAATTCCTCCATGGGTCAAGGATTGTGTTTAGGAAATGCTTTAAAGGTTTAGTTGAGAGAAAAATGAAGCCGACATTAGGCCAAGGACGCAAAGATGAGACCTGCAATGCAATTAATCATGACACAACAAAAATCCTTCCATGTGAATTTTTACGAGCCCAGAGAAGGTAAGATTAATGGTTTTTTCACATTTAGAGAGTCTGAAAAAACGCTAAAAAAAGACTCAAGGGAGTACCTTTTTTGCAATTGGTTTAGTCAGTTCGAAAAAGGGTTAAATTTAGACCGAAAAGACGTCTCTTCAATACCATTTAACGAGTGTGATTGAGATAAGATCACTTGGCTATCTTTTACTTTTTAAGGAGTTTGAAAAGAGATTAACTATGGACTCACAACATTTTTCTAATTTTAGTTTCCTTATCCCAAAAAAGTATAAAATGTAACTGAGTATAACTCTCCTGGTGAGACAAGTCTCTCGAGGCGTACCTTTTTCATGGATAAATTATTGGCTGGAAAAATGGTTAAACTCATGCCAAATAGATGTTCTTTCTGGACCAATTAACGAGTGTGAAAGGAACAAGGTCACTCGACGATCTTTTCATATTTAGGAAGTTTGAAAAGAGATTAACTATGGACTTTGAGGGGGTTCATTTTTTGTAATTAATCTCAAAGGCCCGAAAAAAAGATAAACCAAAACCAAGGAGAACGTTCTTTTTTCAAAAATTTATTCCCTTAGGCCCGAAAAAGGGTTAAACTTACACCTGAGAATACTCTTCTAGCAAACCGAAGTTCCTAGAGAATACCTTTATTCATAAAATTATCCGTCCAGACTAAAAAAGGGGTAAACTACCGTTGAATAATGTGCCTTCAAATTTGAGTTTGGAAAGTGTGAAGGGAAACAAGATTGCTCGAAAATATTTTTGTTTTTAGAGAGTTTGAAAAGGGATTAAAGAAGATTCAAGGGGGGTTTCTTTTCTCAAGTAATCCAACCGAGATCAAAAAGAATAAATAAACTGTCGTCAGTTGTTTCTTTCAAAATTTAAAGCGATCTTGAAAAACAACAAACCATGCTCATTAGGGAGTCTCGTGGGTAAGGCCAAGAATGATGACTAGAAAGAAGAATGAGGCTTCAATATGTAATCATAGCGAGACTAACAAGGACTCCCAAGACAAAATTCTACGAAGGATATACCTAGGGCATCCATGTAGAGGTAGGCTCTACCACATAATTACAACACTTCTAAAGCAGCTGAGAAGGTTCCGTGTCGCAATTCAGTGGGGTCGATCCTAACGCCAAAATAACTAGGAAATGGGTAAATGAAAAAATGCAAGTAGGGAAAAACCTAACCTATATGTCAGTTTCAAGGTCAATACAAGTCACAATGGATCGATACAATGAACAAAATTAAAAAAAAAAATGTCTCCAAGATCCTGCATATAAGGCCAATAACACTCATCCAAAAGTTAATAAATCCAATATAGATAAAAACTTCACAAAATAAGAGGTGCTACTGAATAAAAAACTTGAAAACAACAAATCTGGATTGTACAATATGGTAGAAGGTACCACACAACTTTATGAATCATGCGTGGTAGTAGTTCAGGTAGAGTCCACTGCTAGGCTCTGACCAAGAGTCACTTCGATAGTCAACCTGGAAAGTCTCCCAAAAGGGAAGAAAACACGAGCCACGATGTAACTCTTCCCAAGATATAGAAACTATAGTCATGGATTCAAGGATTCTCATTTGAAAGAAAATTAAAAATACGAGAAATCTTACAAACGAGGAGGGTCAACAGTCCCAAAGGAAAAAACAAACTAACAATATTCCATATGACGATGGAGGTTCTGGCCAGGACTGGTAGAGTTTATCAATGAAGAATCACAAGCATGAGGGTTTGAGGATCTACAAATAGTGAGATCAGACTCAAAAGGAAATTTAAGACCACTCGGACCAAGAGGGGGAAGCAAGGGCCCCCATGCCCCCATTGGATAAAAAGACTGATCAATTTTCGAGACCATGTCTCGAGAAGGAAAACATCATTGCATAGTTTCATGCTCAGAATAAATTGAACATCGAGGATAAGATTCCACATAATTAACCCATGGTGGGGTAGAGTATACACGAACACTAGGAACATATAAAGGGGAAGCTTGAACTAACGTTGAATTAGGATGGTGATTATCAAATTCCAGCTGGTCGATAGTGACAATGCTTCCATTGTGAGGGAAATGAATTACCTGGAAAATAGTAGATACCACAACATTCATATCATATACATAATCATGTCCGAGAAGCATATTGAAATCTAACAGGCCTTTCACCACTATAACATCGATAAGGACAGTCTTCCCACCTAACGAGATAGGTAACTGAGGAAGAATCCCCAAATATTCACTAGGAATTATGTCAAAATCCAACAACTTGTGCGAAGCAGACACAAGCTCAGGAGAACCCTAATCTTTCCAAGCCGAGGAGGATAAAATACTTGTGGAGGCTCCTTCATCCACAATACATCGGTAAATGTTTTTTGAATTAACTTCAAACTTTATTTGAAATGGTGCAGAAGAAGGAAGGCGAGGCTCAAAAAGGTCATTCCAATAAAAGGAAACCATCCTATGAATTATAGGGGGTGTGCTCTAAATGAGAGGAATGCCCCCTTGTTATGAAAGTACTGAACTGGAAATGCTAAAAACATAGTCGGTAGATACATCACTCCCGATCAGAAGAGTGGGATTAGCCAAATATTGCATCGACATGACCACTTTCGTAGACTCGACACTCTCCAAGAGAGGAGTGGGATTGGTCGAAGATTGCAGCAGTGTGACCACTTCCTTAAACAATGGTTGAAAAGGCTCCAATACAACATGGTCTAAAGACGCATCACCCCCCAAAAGAGGAGTGGGATCAGCCAAATATTTCATCATCATTACCACTTCATAAACCAAAGGCTTAATAGAACGTGAATAAACCTTAAAAGACTCATAATCAGAAGATCTTGCAGACAAGGAACACAATCTTCGTGCCTCTGGAAGGCCAGGGTATAAATGAGTAAGGTGATATCCCTTACAAAGATTACAAGGGAACTTAGGCTTATGTCTTATGCATCCAGGTTTCTCAAAAGAATAAATGGCCCCAACATGAATAGGAGTGGTTGGTTTCATATCACTTGTATGAATCACATTGACGAGACTCGTGCCCCCAACATGACTTTCAGTGGTTAGTTGCACATCTCCAACATGACTTGTAGAGGTTAGTGATTGGTCAATAACATGACTCGAAGAGGATACATACCTATCACCAGTATGACTAGAAGTGACTGGAATGTTTCCCCTAGCATGACTTGTAGAGGTTGGGTGTTGGTATTCAACATGAATAACAGAGGTTGAGGACCTATCTCCAACATGAATCGCAGAGGTTGGTGATTTTTTTATTCCTATTCTTCCTCTTTCTATTTCGTTTAAAATTTTGGTTACTAGTAGCCAAACTTTCACCAGAGAAGGCAGAAGGAGGAGGAGAATACTTTGTTGAACATCAACATGATGCCCATGACATAATGTGCTTAACTGAGAAGTGTCAAGATAATTTGGGACATTTGGAATGATACCCAACCAAGCCGATAGTCGCACATTCAAACCAGGAATGTACAAAGTGGCCATTAAAGGGACACCGATATTTCCAAATAAAGGAGAATCACAAGAATCCCCTTGCAAAGGGGTTCCTTGGTTGGTATTGTCAGTAACTTTTTCCATGAATACATTATTCACAAGTTCTTCCCTTGTGGGATTGTTCAAGTCCATAAAATTATCACACATTGACTATGGTAAATCAGTGGTATAAAAAACAATGCCTATAAATAGGTGGCTCCACATTTATAAGCGGAAGATCGAAAATTCCTCACGACCGATGGAGTGGGAGGTCTAGCGTTTAGGTCAAAGACCCAAAGAAATGACTGACTAACTCACTAGGGAAAACTAGGGAGCACAGAGTACACCACTAAGAAGAAAATCCTAAAACGATACAAACCATTTGAAAAAACTACCCTTATGAATGCGTCTAAACTATGGATATCATGAAATCCTGATCATCCAAAGAATTCACAAAGGAAAACAATTGGCCAAGAGAAACAGTTACCCAGACCTCTGACCGACAGTCCTTTTGGGTGTCGCTTAGAGAGTACATAGTCTGCCTCAGGTACCGCGATACATCCCTCATAGTTGGTTGTGTGTCAACCTATATAATGGAAACTAGGCCACCAACTTGTAATCAACAACCAGGGGGGTACAATTGACATCCATGCGACTGTATGGGTAGGGTAACTAAGCCCGAAGATCCTCCCGAGGCCTGAAGGGAAACAGAGCCAGAATCACTCTTAGAGTACCTTGGATGGATCCAAGTGTCTCAAAGGTCTGACACAAGTCGAGCCAGTAACACTACATGATTCACCCCCAATACACACTCTCCCAAAATCTTTGTTGGGATCATTAGTGGATATCTCCGTCATAGTCCTCCATGCGGCCTCGTGTTTGACTCATGTGTTAAAGGAGATTCCCAGATTGAGTAATTACAAAGTGTATTTTTCACACCCTAGCAAAAACACTTAAGTTGAGTTTTGGTTGGCCTTGGAGAGTTTACCTCTCCACACCTAATCCAAGGCCCTAGCCTAAGCTATTGGTGAACCCTATTACTAATATATTTTATATTAGCACGTTCATTTTAGGGGCTTTTCTTACTCAATGAATGGAAGTGAAACTAATGTTGTTTGAGACTCTTGCAAAACTGAAACTGATTAGAACACTAGAAAAAAAAACTTTACACTAATTCTACAAATGAAAAAGGGTTTTAAGCCAAAACCATGAACAAGACCTCAAAAATAAAAATGGAATCTTTTCTCCTTTCAATGAAAAATGCACAATGCAACTTTCGAGTGAAACAAAAGAGAAAATGAAAGGATTTTTTTATTTTTTATTTTTTAAATTCTTTCAAGATGAGAAGAAAACACAACACTATGCTAATTTCTTTTTCCTTTTCAAATAACAATGCAAAGAAAATGTAAAGAAAGAAAGAGACCTAACAAAGAGACCTAACAAAGAAAGATGCTAAAAGAAACTGCAGAATACATGATTCATGGCCCCCCAAAAAATAAGCCAAAAAAGCTAGGAAACAGAGAGAGACAAGAGTATTTATTTAATAAAAAATCTGAGCCTACAAACTGTCTCAACCCTAAAAAACAAAGGCTTTTGGAACTCAGGAAGACCTAGGAACCACAAGTTTCCTGTAGGAAAGGAAAATATTTTGAAAAAAAAATCTAAAACAAAAGAGACGTGTGTTGTGCATGACCAGCCTGTGTATGCACGCGGGTTGTATATAATGTTGACCGAGTATGTATGTGTTTTGTATATAGGGTGCGTACACCTCTGTAAATTTAAAAAAAAAATAAAAAAATTGGACAAACAACTTGGGAAACAATAGCTATTAGACACTTGGAAGGTGACCAGAGACCCAAAATGACTCAGAACACTCATAAAACTAAAAAAGAAACTGAAAATAAAATCTAACCAAGATCTCCCAATAAGACCCTAGAGAGATTCCCTAGTGGAGTTGCCAATTCTGCTAGCGAGGAAAATCCCCCTATTACTATACTCGGTTGGAGTATAGGAAAAACATTGATATCCCTTAAAAGACAGTTCTATTTCCAAACTACCCCAAATAATATGAACTCAAAAGACAAGAGAAGGAAAAGAGGATGTACCTTAGGTCCTTTCAGTTGGTTTATATGTCCTTCTCCTTTGGAGTTTCTTGGGTTGTTGGTCTCCTCCCAACGCTGACCTGCAAACAATTTAGACAAGAAAGCTACAAGATATCCTATATCTACTTATCAATGTTAGGGTTCATATATAAATGTAAATGCATTACTCAATTAAGCACAAAAACACAATATTTGGGACAAAAACATAACTCTTTTATTCAGATGTGAAGATTACAAAAGTTACAACCTTCTTGTCGGCACACGCTCCGCGAACCTGGTCCGAGATCCTCTTAATGCTGCTCCAAGTGCATCATTCCCGTGATGCCTCTTCACAATCAACTGATCTCCTTGGGATATAGGGAAGGTATTGGATAGGGAGAGGGATGGAGGGATAATGTTGAGGCCAAATTTCAGAAACGACTATAAAGCTTGGGCTGAAAGGGGAAGGGATTTTGGCAGAGTTTCTCTATTCTCTTGCTTGTTGTTGGAATGAGACCCCAAGAGCTCCTTTTATATGAAAAAAATATGGTTATTCAGTTTGGGGATAGGCTATAATGAGTAAAATGGTTGGGAAACCTCCAATAGACCATTAAGTCTACCGAATTCCTTACAACTTTTTATTTTTTGCAACTTTTGGAGGTAAACGCGGGATTTGTAGCATGCAGCTCTCGTACGCACGTGGGATGTTTAATGTGCATCTAGAATGTGTATGTGGTAAGTAGTGCAGCAAGGCATGTACATACTCCAAAAAATGGTTTTTTAAGAGAGAGTCTCAGCAGTAATTTGGAAAATTGTGTAAGTGAAAAGGCCAATGCCATGTATGTATACGTAGAGAATTTTTGGGCTATAATGGTTGGAAAAATCAAAATTCTTCTTCCTTCTTTATGGGTTGTTGGTGACCATTTTTTTGAAGAGTATTTTATCACCTTAATTCTATGCAAGTGATGATTTCACTATAATTTAGTGGAGGTTATTCGAGTGGTTTTTTGAACAGTTTCAAAGTAAGGCAAGTTCTTGGGAAGTTTCAAGGGAAGATAAAAGACTAGTTTATTTAGAGGTTAATGTTTAAGAAACATCGATTACACTTATAGGTTATAGTGGTGGAAGTAGGAATCGACCATGTATCACGCTAATACAAGTTCTTCTAATTTTGGATTCCACCCAATACAAAAAAAAATATTCGATGAACACCTTGGAAACACCTTTCAACAACAGTGAAGAGGGAAGAGGTTAACCAAGAAAAGACAACGTCGTGGCACCACCGAACTTAGGAGATACGACTCGATCCATTGCTTGAAATAAGAATAAAATTCCTCGTTTGGTTTTCTTTTTCACTTTCATCTATGTGCATCGTTGGGCTAATCATTCATTTTTTTCCCACATTGGTTTTTCCTTCCATCTCTGCCTTTTCATTTATTTAAGTCACATTTTTTTTTAAGTTTTAATATTTAAAATAAAAAATATTTGGGCACCTGATTTTAAAGTAGTATTGAAACTTTACAACAATTTTACTCATCTTAAACCCTTTAATAGAAGGAGATTTAAAAGCATACTTGAGATTTATCCTCATGAAGCAATGGATGATAATGTCTGATACCTTACAAATGGGACTTGCAAATCAATAAAAGGAGAAGGTAAAAGGAAGATTAAGGGGTTAGGAAAAACGTCGTACCTAGAAAGGGGTAACTCAAGAGCAAGTGCACCCTATACAAAGGCTCTCATATAACTAGACCAAATGATTTCATAAACCAAGAAGTAATCCCAAAACGTTTCACTATCAAACTTACTCTTGAGGTGTTCTTTTATTTCCTGCTTCCCTCGGGACATATCCCTCTACGTGGGTATTTTCTTTATTTCTTTCGTTGGAATACCTAATAGGGTTTGATGATGGTCATCCCATAATTAAAATTGCCAACTTATATAAAGTCTTGAGTTAATGTGAAGTTTAAAGAGGATGCTTGATGTGAATCGTTTATGTGCCTTTTATGTTAAGTAACAAATTACTTTATATGATCTATGGTTTCTTATACCTTGTGAACATTGGTATTACTTGATTCCATAACTTTGATTGATTTGGATGCACCTAACATGATTCTTTGAAGGATGTCCCCTACTTTCAACAGGATGTTGTTAATTTATTTGCAGGATATGGCACATGTGATTCAAAGAATTGAGTTATTTGATGGCTCGACATACTCAAACATAGGTTCTCACACTTTTTGGAACTTGGACAATGAACATATGGGATTGCATTTTCTAGATATGATCAGGATGGGACACATATGGGTAGAAATCCCAAACTTTGTATAGTGCACCCACACCTTACTCATCCACTTGATGGCGGAAGTTACACTTGGTTTGGCTTGGATACCATGTAGATATGAGATGCACCCTTTCTCCACCTTGGATGTTGGGCTTTTGATGATGGCATCATATGATAGGGTTTTATTGAGATGATGGGGTTTTCTTGCCACTTGGAGACCACATGATGATTTGATGTGACATGGAACTCTTCCACTTTGCTTGCACCTTGGGCAATGACATATGTCCTTCGAAGGCCCTCCTTCACCCTTTGGAGGCTTGATGTCACCACACGTGTGGCCTTATTATGGATATTTTGCATGATTTATCATTTGTAGAGGCTATTTGAGGGTTGACCCTAGTTGTATCATGAATTATTCTCATTTTACTTTATTATGTGGACAATTAGTGCTAGAGATACCTTATATGAATAAGGATAGTTCTCAAACTCATTTTCATCATCACATCTCCTCACAGTTTTGGGGATCTATCTTAGAAAAATTTCACTCCACCTCTCTTGTCTCTTGAAGTCTCTTATGTGCACCTCTTAGAGGGATTTTCGATGGATGTTTATGTTGTTGATGATGGATTGTTCATGAATTAGTGTTTCCTCATGCTAATGTGCCTTGTATGTAAGTGTTTACTTTGATTGCATGTGATATTTCTTGGTTTATCTTGGTAATTTGCTCTAGTAGAGTGTTAATTTTTCATTTTATCCTGACATTTATGAAATCTTGAAACCCTAAGTTGAAGGATTAAGAGTGGTTATCCCTTCCCTTTTTCTTTTCACCTTGACTTGTTTAAGAATTTAAGATTTTCTTTGAGGGTTAGGAGTGGCCATTCCCTTAGTGTTTATCTTAGCTGGGGTTTGGTTCTAGGGTTTAGGAGTGGCTATCCCTCTAGGATAAAGACCAATTTCAATTCAACTTCTCTGCTATATGCATTAGAGAAAGTTGGACAACATCTAGGGTTTATGAGTGGATAAACCTTAGTGGTATTCTTTTGAGGTTTAAATTGGTTCTATGAGTGGGTCGCTCTAAGTATTAAACCTTCATCTTCCCTCATGCTTGGCCTCCTTGAATGCATTATCTTGACTCCATTTTCCCTAGGAAAGTATATGGCACTAGTCTTTTATGTTGGTGGTGCCATATACTCTCAACATCTCTTAAAAGCTCACTTAAATAAGCTTTATGACATCATTATTATGCTAATTGTACCTCAACGATTTTCATATTCATTAGATAACTTGTTGTTGTCATAAGCGAAATCCTACAACCATTAGGGATGCAATTTGTTGTTGAATACTACTCAATATTGTGGAAAAACATGCTCATAAATCTTGTTTAGAAATTGGATATGGTTCCCCTTGTTATAGGCTAAATTCTAAGACTCAATTGCTAGGTTGTTTTTCCTCTTGTTGTTATAAAATACTTATTGTTGATATAGACTCATTTACTGCTGCAATTTTACAAGAAAAAATGTTTTCTATATATATATATATATCTAATGTCTAAAGGTGATTGATATGCAATATAACTTGATAATTGATTATTTTATGCATTGAGAAGTTTATTGTCTCATACAAGATTCCCAATTACCTCGTTCAATCTAATACTTCCCTTCACCTCCCCTAGACATATCCTATCACATCTAAGTGACAAATATAAGGGGTTGTAGGTTTGGCTAATCTTTCTACTTGATCCCTTGAGGTCACTAGGGAAGCCTCCCTTGTGTTGGACTTCTTCCATTCACTAAAACAAGGGAAGCATCTTCTTAGGTGACAATGGTGGATACCTCCAATTGTTACACAATATTGGGATCTTGTGGAGGGATTTTCACAATTACAAATTATGTGGTAACAAGCATCCAACTATTTTATTTTCCAAGTCTCTTGGAATGTTTTTCTTGTACACAATTCATCAACAATTATTGGATAACAAAAATTTGACTACCATTCATCATAAGTAATTATCATGGATTTTCTTTGGTTTATAATTCACTATATATCATTTTTTTGTGTTACCTTTAATGATTACAATTTTCAAATGTTTTTTTTCTTACCACAAGACATTTGTTTCACCAAATGATTTTTAATTGATTGTGGACCAATATTTATTACAAGTGATTTTTGGTTTACTATGAACAATAAAAAAAAAAAATTCATGATTATGAATATGTTTTCCTTAAATAACCTTGAAGCTATACCCAATTACAACATATGGCTAAAATTACATATAATATTTTTTCAAACATTTCAAATACATAAATCTAAAACCATGACAATTTTCTTTTACATCATAAATAAAATTTATCAAAAAAGATCCTAAAAAAATCTCAAGGAATTCATTTTCCATGGATTCCCTTTAATTGTTTTTTCATCTCAAGTTTTGACATGATATTATTTTTAGCTACTTCATCTTACCTTACTTTAGATTTGTTCCTTCATTCTTTATACTTATTTCCTTTGCTTCATATGGTTATGTTGTGTTTCCTTACCTATTTTTCTTTGTGCCTTCAATATTAAATTCAATTTAACTTTACTTTTCATCATGTTACTGATATATTGTTTCCGCTTTGCTCATGTTTATGAGTTTGTTATCTTCTTTTTTATTGTATTTTTTTCTCCTTTTTACTTTCTTCTATAATCTTTCTTTTTCTCTCTTCCATAATTCTTCATCTAATTCCTCAATTGAAATATTTGCATAAAAATGTTTTTTTTATGTGCCTAAGGTTCAACAAAGAAACTTATAAAAGTAGATTCACAAACTTAATAGGCACACTATTATTATGACATTAATTTGATTTTAACTTTAAGTAAAATTTGGACTTCGTATATTAAGAGACGTTATCTGTCTCCAAGATTTTTTTTTATCTTTGAACATATTTGAAAAGGAAATCAACTACCACTAGGATGACTAATTTGTTGCTTTCTTTTAGGAGGCCCACAATAAAATCCATCAAAACTTTAGTTTAAATAGTACAAGATATTGGTAGTCACTGTGATGCCATTCAAATGTTCATTTTCTCACCATCGTTTCTTTGACAAGTGTCAAATTTCTGTACAAAAGTATGGATGTTCATTTTCATGCCCTCCCAAAAGAAAAGTGCTTATCTTTTTCATAATTTTACCTAAATCCAATGTGATATGAGTGCAACTACTCTAACAAACATTATTTTTAAGTCGAATTCAACACTAGAAAATGTGGCATTTATATCACAAGGTATCATCCTACCAAGTATATCCCTTATGGGGATTGGGGTCCTCCTAAAGTATTTGGAGGAGTCAAACCATTCTATCATGTCTCAACCATCCTCATTAATTAAGTTTGTAGTACGCATGCCATCCTTTAAGTTTGAAAATCCCTCCTTAGTATCCTCATCCTTTAAGGTTGAAAATCCCTCCTTAGTACCCTCATTCCATAAGAATACATTTTTTTTTCAAAAGGGAAGTTAACTAGGGAGTGAGAACTCACCCCTAATTTTATGTAAGCTACCTATGGTAGCTTGTAAGTCATAAGAAACCTTGTAACATTGGGATAAACGTGAACTCCTTCCTTGCTAACAATGTGATCTAAGTATTCAATTTCTTAAGTGCCAAAAGTGCATTTGGAGCATTTGAGGAACAATTGGTTGTCTCACAAGAGTTACATGTTTTTTTTTGGACATGCTCCAAATATTCTTTACAATTTTTCCTATAGATTAAGATATCATTAAAGAATATTGGAAAAATATTTCTAAGAAGCGTTAAACAATCTTATTCATGAGGTTATGAAATATTAATCGGACATTGCAAAGTCCAAAAGGAACCAATAAAAACTTATAGTGACCTTCAAGCATGAGAAAGGTTTTCTTAGGGTTGTCCACCTCCTTCATCCTTATTTGGTGCAATCCAGAGAAAACGTCCAATTTAGTGAAGAACTTGGCACCAAGAATCTCATTCAAGAGATTATTGAAGATTGGGAATGAAAATTTGCCCTTGATAATCAACTTATTAAGAGAATGAAAATTTGAACACATACACATATTGCCTTCTTTCTTAAGAACCATGAGCACAATCATGTTTATGGAAAGAATTAACCCCCTTAAGAGTATGTTTATGTCCTTCCTTGGTGAAGATGATATTGTTAATGTTTATGCCATTATTGTAGTTCTTTTCATTTCAATAGATAAGAGAATCATAAGAACAAGATCACTGAGAAATACACATTCACAAGAGACACAACATTTATC
>CBVK0102051584.1:0-18842 GCA_900067695.1 Picea abies
TATTCATTATTATTTTATGGGTTTTGTTTAACATCCAAATAATACACTTGGCATTTCATGGGGGAGGTATAAGGGGTTAGAAAACCAACATATCAGCAAACAAAACAAAGAGACAGACTGTTGTCCATTTAAATTTCATCTACAGCAGTAAACATAGAAGCATGCAAAGTGTTTGACGAAAGTCCAACACCAAACTAGAAGGGTTTTTCCCACTTTTACAACTTAGAATATTTCAGTGGTATCAGAGCATGATCCTCGCCAGCTGTGGGTGACATTAATGACTGAGGAAGGACAACAGAACATCACTTATAGGCGCAGAAGGTATAGGAGCTTAGAGGGCAGAGAAGAAGAAATGGAGGACACTCCAGGGAAAAATGCAAATCTGACAGAGGACAGAGAGGATGGTTTGATCAAAGGGCTTATGAAAACTTTACAGGATATTGCAGAGGGCCAGAAAGAGACTCGAGAGTTCATGGGCAGAATCACAGGTTATGCTCTAGGGAGTAAGCATGGTGAAGAAAGGGGGGAGAGCAACAAGAGAGGGCAGATGGAAGAAGGGGGAAACACACACAAACCTCATATTGAGGCGATCACTTCCAGGACCAACCATGAGAACCGCCCTCACGACTACAGTGAGATTCCTAGGTCTACCATGCCAAATTTCTTAGGAGCACCGGAGACAGGTACAGGAGGGCAGGCAGAGCAGGACGAGCCATTAGCAGCTTGTTTCCAGGAGTATAAGGCCATGGATGCAGATTTGAGAGAAGCTATGACTTTTGTCGAGTTTTGTAGCTTCAAGGGGAGAAACAGGCCAAGGTTCTTCAACAGGGGTGCCACGCAGAGCTACGAGTTAAAGCGCACAGTGGGCAAGCTCACTTTGCCATACTTCGATGGGACGTCGAAGTGCACTGCACGAGCTTGGGTGCAGAAGCTTGACACCTACTTTCAGCTGAACCCCATGGCGGAGACCGATGCCATTAAGTTGGCAACATTGCACTTGGAAGGTGAGGCACAGGACTGGTGGTACCATGGGATGTCCACTCTGGGACATGCCCATATTGTCACCTATGTCGAGTTTACAGGGAGACTGGTGCATAGATTTGATAGGAGAGATCCCGAGTTGTCCTTTAGGGACTTGGTACAGTTGAAACAAACTAGTTGGGCAGAGGCCTTTATATCAGATTTCTAGAGGCTATCAGTGATGGTCACCGATATCTCCGAGGCTCGATTGGTGATGCTGTTCACAGAGGGGCTAACCGAGCCACTTCGAGGATGGGTGAAGGCTTACAAGCCTACTTCGCTACAGGATGCAGTTAGCAGGGCTAGAGACCTACAAGAGTCAGTACCCAAGCCCAAGTTCACCCCGAGACCGAACTTCCCCACAAAGTTCAATGACAGGCGAACACCACAGAGGGATGGCACAGGATAGCAGCAGAGAGACTAGGCAGGATAGCCACAGAGGGATTGGACAGGGAGGAACAGGATGGGTGATGCTACCAGGCAGGATCTAAGGACGAAGAAGTTGTGTTTCAGTTGCCAGGAACCATGGGTACCAGGTCACAGGTGTGCAAGCAAGGCCAAGGCACACTACATAGAGGTGTTCTCAGATAGCGGGGAGGATGAGGAGATAGGAGAACAGGGACAGGAGGAGGACCCATCGATGGCAGAGGCAGAGCAAGCATCGATGGAGAATCAGGGGACTATAGCATCACTCTCAGGGATCCCCAGGTTTCATACCTTAAGGATGAGGGGAGGAGTACAGGGACACAGAGTGACGGTGTTGGTGGATGGTGGGGCATCCCACAATTTTATCGATGCTTCATTGGTAGAGCGGAAGGACATTACCACCGAAGCCTTTGAGGGCTTTTCAGTGATCATACCGGGGGAGAACACCCTAAACTGTACCAGATACGTCCCACGGATGACATTGAGCCTAGGGAACTACACCATTACCGATGACTTCTTCGTGGTGAAGGTGCCTGACACCAGTGTGGTATTGGGAGTTCAGTGGTTATACTCCCTAGGGAAGTACTCCACTAACTATCAGACTATGGAGATGGAGTTTCAGGGACAGGATGGCAAGAGAGTGGTTTTGAGAGGCATGAACACTTACCCTCCCAAGGTAGTGACCGCAAAAAAGATGGAGGCAGTGATGAGGTAGGACGACATTGCATGGGTTGCAGAGTTTCAGATTTCAGTGCAGAAGCCTAAGGGCAGGGAGCCCAATTTTTCGAGAGAGATAAAGGCCTTGCTTAAGAAGCACCAGAAGGTCTTTGGTGATATACCTCCAGGTAGGCCTCCAGACAGGGGCTTTGAGCACACCACCGAGTTAGAAGAGGGTACGGGAGCAGTGATTACCACCCCATATAGGCACCCCAAGGCCTATAAGGATGAGATCGAAAAGACCATCAAGGAGCTACTAGCGATGGGCCACATCAGACCGAGTTCGAGTCCTTTTGCTTCTTTTGTAGTGTTGGTAAAGAAGAAGGATGGGACCCTCAGAATGTGCATTGATTACCGAGCCCTCAACAAGAGGACCATCAAGAACAGGTACCCCATACCCCGGATTGATGAGCTGATGGATGAGTTGAGAGGGGCCAAATACTCTTCAAAGATTGATCTACTGTCGGGCTATCATCAGATCAGGATGCGAGAAGGGGATGAATACAAGGCAGCCTTCAGGTGCCACTATGGGCACTACGAGTTCTTGGTGATGCCTTTCGGGCTAACCAACGCCCCGGCCACATTCCAGTCCTGTATGAACCATACGTTTAGAAAGCAGCTCAGGAAGTATTTGTTGGTTTTTTTTTATGACATTTTGGTCTATAGTCGCACTTGGGAGGTACACCTCCTACATCTAGATGAGGTGATGGGCATATTGGACAAACAGGAGTTGTATGCGAAGTTGTCCAAATGTGAGTTTGGGTTGACAGAGATGCTCTATTTGGGGCACGTGATTGGAGAGCAGGGAGTGCAGGTACACTGGGACAAGATCCGAGCGATTCGTGATTGGCCTCCGCCGAGGAACACTACAGAGTTAAAGAGCGTCATGGGCTTATGCACTTACTATCGGAGGTATGTGAAGGGTTTTTCTTAGTTGACAGCCCCACTGACAGATTTGACCAAGAAGGGGGCCTTTGAGTGGACAGATGAGGCACAGGGGGTCTTCGACAGGATGAAGGACATCATGAGTTCGTGCCCGGTCTTAGCTTTTTTGGACTTTACCCAACCCTTCGTGTTGGAGTGTGATGCATCAAGAGTAGGTATTGGAGCCGTGCTTATGCAGAGGAATCATCCCATAGCTTTCGAGAGTCGAAAGCTTAGAGATTACGAGAAGCTCTACTCTATTTATGATAAAGAGATGTTGGCCATCATGCATGCATTGGCCAAATTCCGGCACTATCTAGTGGGCAACAGGTTCAAGGTCAAGACGGATCACAACAGCCTCGGATTCTTCTTGGAACAGAAGGAACTGAATGACAGACAACAGAAGTGGGTTAGTAAGATCCAGGCCTACGATTTTGAGATAGAGTATGTGAAGGGGAAGAACAATGTGGTAGTCGATGCTCTTTCTAGGATGCCCCCTACTCTATCCTTGATGGACATATCGGAAGACTGGAAGAGTCTTCTACTGGTAGAGTACTCCAAGAACAAGTTTGCTTGCGAGGTTTTGGATGGATAGGTTACAGATGATAGGTACAGAGTGGTGGATGATGTCATCTACTACAAAGACCGAATTTATTTGGTTCCAGGTTCGCACATCAGGCAGAAGATCATGCAGGCGGCCCATGACTCACCGTTAGTAGGACACCAGGGGTTGCTAAAGACTTACAGGCAGGTCCGGGAGAGGTTCACTTGGAAGAACCTCAAGGGAGACATACTGAAGGACGTTCAGGAGTGCGGAGTTTGCCAGCGGAACAAGGTGGAGCACACCCATCCGGCCGGATTATTACAGCCATTGCCCATTCCAGATCAGAAATGGGAAAGCATCTCCATGGATTTCATCACCGGGTTACCTAGGGTGCAGGGGAAGGATTGCATTTATGTCGTGGTGGATAGACTCACCAAGTTTGCCCACTTCTTTGCTATTCCTTCGGACTATTCAGCAGCATAGGTGGCCGAGCTATTCTTCAGAGAGATTTTCCGTTTGCATGTATTGCCCAAAACCATCGTCAGCGATAGAGACAGCAGGTTCATGGGAGGGTTTTGGCAGAAGCTTTTCAGGTTGGTAGGTACCGAGTTGACACCGAGCACTAGTTACCACCCGCAAACTGACGGACAGACAGAGATCGTGAACAAGTGGGTGGAAGGTTATTTGCGGAATTACATTTCTGGGCAGCAGAGAGCTTGGGTGAAGTGGCTACGCCTGGGGGAGTACTGCTACAATACCACCCATCACATGTCCATTGGCATGACCCCTTTTCGGGCCCTCTACGGCTACAAGGCCATGACCTTTGCAGACGTTGTATTCGGTGAAAGTAGGGCACCAAAGGCCAAAGACTGGATACAGGACAACCAGGATCTTCTAAGAGCTCTGAAGGAGAACATGAGGGTGGCCCAGAATCAACAGAAGATGTATGCAGACAGGCATAGGACCGAACGCTCGTTTGAGGTTGGAGATTTAGTGTTTCTGCGACTATAGCCATACCGGCAATCTTCATTGAAACAAAAGGGGGCCAAGAAACTCAAACCTCGCTACTATGGGCCCTACAGGATAACTCGGAAGGTGGGGTAGGTTGCATATGAATTAGAGCTACCGGAGGGGAGCAAGATTCATAACATGTTCCACGTATCGTGCCTTAAGCAGGTAATAGGACAATAGGTGGTTGCCTCATATGAGTTACCCCCTCTGGATGACGAGGGACGGTTGGCCACAAGCCCCGAAGAGATTTTACAGGTACGAGAGAGGCAACTCCATAACAAGGTGGTCAGGGAGTTTTTGGTGAAATGGAAGGATCTACCTGTGGAGGATGCTACTTGGGAAAACGAGCAGGTTTTACAGTTCCCAGGTTTGAAGTTGCTTGAGGACAAACAAATTTGGGCGGGGAGGACTGTAATGTCCCATTCTCCCTAGGTAGTCAGAATACCGTGGTGGTTTACACAGTTTCCCATAAACCATTAGACGAATGAGTTAGGGAAACGATATTGGTAAAGTCACTTTCGAATTATAAAGTGAAAACTTAGGAAATGTGAGTTTATTAATATTAAGCCCCTCTTTGAGGGTATTTCTCTCCAATTATTAATTAAATGAATATTTTAATGGAGAAAAAGAAAAGTGAAAGAATAAAAGGACGGTTGAGGGTGGAAAAGGCATCATTGACTATTCATTTCAAAAATTGAGTTTTGGGAGAAGAGCTCGGTGAGCAAACGAGGGTTTCAACTGGAAACCCATTTTGGCACTTGGATTCGGCAGTGAAACTATCTGTCCTAGCCGGGAGATTGGAGAAGCCATTCCGACTTTTCATTTGCAAGCATTGGCATTGTGATTTGAGGAACTTCATTAAAGGAAGGATTTCATTTGCAGATTGAGCAAGAAGGGGCATTTTCTCTTTGGCACGAGTTGATAGTTTGGGCATTTCTTTGAGTTGGACGCCTCCATCATTATTTGCTGCGTGTTATCCACTGGAGATGAGTTGAAGCTCTTCCAAGGCATGGATCTCCTGGCTGGGCGTGATCTTCAGCTAGCACTCTTTCCAGATTATCATCCATTGGCTGCGTGTTATCTATTGACTGGGTCGTGTCTACATCTACAAGGCTGCGTGTCACTCTTGGGTTGCGTGGAAGGCAGAGGGGGATGTTTGCTGCTGGTTGATTTCTATAGGAGGACTGTATCTTGCAGGGAGAAAGATATATGACAGAGTTGAGCTGCTGAACTACACCAAATCGCTAGTATTGCAGTAATTCCATGGGTCGTCCCCTCTAACAGCACGTGTGGGCAGTTTGGAACACCTTCTCCATCGCTGTGTGTAATAGGAGGTGCCAAATTCTATATATCAGTCGATTGTCCTCATCTTGAGAGGTATTTTACTCAAATTTGATAATAATAAACTCAGCCATTGCCATTTCATTAAATCAGTCTGAGTTTGGTTATTTTGGCTCTTTTAAATGTGATTGTATGCATCATTATTTTGTGGGTTTTGCTCAATATTAAAATACTACCATTGGCACTTCATTGGGGAGGTATAAGGTGTTAGAAACCCAATCAATCAGCAAACCAAACAAAGAAACAAACCGTTGTTCATTGAAATTTCATCTACAGCAGTTAAATACAGAAGCATGCAAAGTGTTTGACGAAAGTCCAACACCAAAACTAGAAGGTTTTCCTACTTTTACAACTTAGAATATTTCAGCATTTGACCTATTGATGTATTTGTGGTCTTTTGCAATTAATGAGCCGCCAACCAATCATGATCCTTTCGAATGGGTTTTCCTTTGTTAAAAAAGGAAAATGCACACACTCACACACATGTGTGTGTATGTCGCAATTGGTTCTAATTGTTAAATTTATAGCAGCTGCAAGAGCCATTCTCCTGGATATATATATATATATATATATATATATATATATATATATATATATCAGTGAGTTGTGTTGTCCTTATTTCGCATGCATTGTCTTATACTACTAAAACACATAATAAATTGTAACACACATGCGAAAACCACCAAGCATGTTCACACAGTAACTCAAACGCATTCAGAAACCCCAAAGTATCAGATTCAGTGGCAAAAACTGTAGTCCAGTAGTAGATATCCAAATGAACTGGATCAGGGATATTTTACCTTGAGCTTCTTGAAGCTTGGTCGAGTCTCCTTTTGGGTTGCGGCTAGGTTCTCTGTTGTTCATGGGTTTTCTGTGACAATTTTAGAGGCTTGTGGCCACTTTAATTTGGCAGTCGGGCCTCCTCCTAGGCTCCGGGCTCCTCTCCTTACACCTTGGTTGTTGTTTGGAAGAACTTTACCACAGAACCTAGGCTCCGACCCTTTCCTTCACCACATAAATTTACCACAGAACCTTAGAAAGGGGTCCGACCCTTCTCTTCTAGGCCGTGGCAGCCTTTTTCTTGCCACATAAAACTATTGTCTTCCCAGGGCTCCCTTCCTCTATTTGTTGTGGGGTCCAACCTCATTTCTTTGCAATGGTAGCAAGGGTTTGGCAGTCTTTTAGGTGACCACAGTCTTCTTTTATCCTTGAGCAAGTGGTATTCTTCAAAACCTGCTCTGATACCATGTTAAATTTTCAATGAGCTATGGCTTATGTATCCTCTTTAAATTTTTTGTTTAGCTATTACTTGAACCATAACTACTGCAGCAAACCAAGATCACAAGAAGAATAACCATTCACAAGTACACAAGAAGTATCTTGGGAAACCCTTCTCAACAAGAGAAGAAAACCCAACCAATCCTTTGCTATATTCCTCAAGCGAAAGACCTCCCACACCATCACCAAACCTAGCACACAAGAGGGTGTTGTAATTCTCATAATTTCAGACCACGACTTTTGAAATCATGGGATGACACAATGATAAGTGTGTTTCCTCAATGGGGATTCATCTTTATTTATATAAGACTTGTCACATCAAATGATGTGTGTATTGGCACAATAGGGTCGACCTCAATAACTCAAAATATAATTTATAATTACCATATTAATTATCTTTTATATTAAATATCTTTTACATTAATTATCTTTTACATTAAGGTGGGGTCGACCTATACCCTTTACATTACAATTAGGGTTACAGGTAAGTCTTACTTTTGAACAATATAGCAAGAGATCTCATACACCCACTAGTGCTCAGCCACTAGGGGCACATCCATAGGGATGTCCATATCTCTATCTCACTATGTCTCACAGGAGAACCACACTCACTAGTGCTTAGCCACTAGGATTACGTTCACCTGTGCTCATCCACATGCACGTCCACTCAACAAATCTTCTTTCCCACTGCATTACACAGGAGAGTCATCTGGAGTTCATCATCTCAACTCTCTGCTTAGGGGAGGCTAATACATCATCTTCATCTCTGTCTCATTACGATGCATCCAGCTTTATGGGAATGTACACATTCACCTTGTGCTCAGCCACAGGCACGCCCAACTCAGCAGATCTTCTTTCTCATTGCGTTACACAGGAGAATCATTTGGAGTTCTTCTCAACTCTCTGTAAGGAGGAGGCCATCTCTACGTTCCAGCTCTGTCTCAGATAGGAACCACACACCCCTCTTAGGGGCTCTCTCTCAGGTTTGTGTCCTAGAGAATGTCTCACGCAGCTGTAATCATCAACAAGCTTGACCTTGATATCATCACAATCTGTCGCCTGAGACATTACCACACCCCTCAGGTCCAAATAGAATACATCTCCTATACTTTGATTGGGAAAACATACACAGATTTGAGGATGAAATTGCACATAAAAACACCCTCTGTCTCATCTATCAATGCTCGTCAAGGTCATGGCCATTTCTTCGACCAAGCCTCAGTTTTGTGCGAGGGTAAGCAAGGCCTCGACACTTCCAGCTTCTGCAATCACCTCTCTATTTTTGTCATCAAAAAATACAAGCTCCAGAGTTCTCTAGTTACCTCCTGTCTGATTTCTTCATGATGAGAACATGTGAGATGCACTGATGCTTCAAGAGCGCCTACTTCTTGCCCCACAATAATATTATTGCCATTGTTATCCCCATGAGCTTCCAAGTTAGCTAAAGCACAAGAAGCCTATTCTTGGACTCCCTCATGTTTGTTGAAGCGAGCAAGCACGACCAAAGCATGAACCCCTCCAGCCATTGCAACATCAATGCTGCATTTGTCATCCATAGCTAAATTAGCAAGTGCACCAACAACGCGTTCCTGCAGGACCCCTTCCCCACCATAAGGCCATTTGAATAAAAGATCTACCAATGTCCTTATGCCACCTGCCTCTGCAACAACACCCTTGTGCTCTTCGAGAAACCCTCGACTAGACTCCTCCCCTCCAAAACTAGCAGAGGTTGTGGCTCTAGGCTCCAGCTGCAATCCGTAGAGAGTCAAGAGACCCACACCAACCCTATCCCCAGCCCCAACGCCAACCCCAACACCATCGTCGACTCTGCCTCTCTGAGCTTGCCTGCATCCAAAAACCTTTCAGGGCGGAATTCGAGGGGACTATCCCACAGCTTGGTGTTGTTGGCGATCAACCAAGCATTCACCAGAATCTTGCTCCTCACAGGAATGTCGTAGCCTCCAAGCTTGGCTTCATGGAGATTCATGTGTGGGACCAAGAAAGGGATTTCCATCGGTCGTTGGAACGTTTCCTTCACAACAGCTTCAAGGAAAGGTAGCTTCCCACTCCTGAAGTCCAACTCATTTATGGGCTCGCCTCCCAACACCTAATCCAGCTCTTCCTGAAGCTTTCTTTGGATTCTTTGATTGTTCACCAATTTTGCAATGCCCCCACTTGCAATCGGCTCTGCACTTTGCTCAACGGCTCAACATCTAGGATTTCCACCGCACGTGTGTTGAGTTTCCTCTGTGTGTGGATTTCCACCAAATTGCATCCTCCATTCCTCAATTTCTTCTCTGCAGCAAACCAGCGAGCAGCGACGGCTTCTCTTCGTGGCAATGAACAATGACCATTCACTTTAATACCACTTGTTGTGATCGAGCTTGTAGGAACGAGTTAATAAATAATAGAAAAAAAGGGAATAATAAAGCAGACAGCAAACACGAACAGAAAGAGGGCAATGATATCTCTTTATTGCTCAGCCAACAGTGGAGAAATGGTTACAAGTCTCATGAAGCACCTCACGGGCTTCCATATTTAAACAGGAATTCTCAAGCGTTTCCAGGAATATGGAAATCCAAACGCTTGAGAAACCTCCCTCCTATTGTAACTGCAAGGTGTGTGTTGTCACCATCCAACAACAGAAACATAATAGACGGTTTTGAGCATACATAGCAGAATGCTATGGTACTTCGAGATGTTGAGGACGGACAAAGTGTATTTTTCAGAACTGTTATAACATCTGATAGGACACAGCCCACAATATTTTTGTACAGACAGACATGAAAAGAAGTTGGGATCTATCTGCAAAGACAACCCGTTATGGCAGAGCTGATACATGTGTGTGACCACTGGTTTCCAAACATTAAGCGGACGTGAGAGAGACAGCCCAAAACTCTAATCAGAAGTGTGTAGAATTCTTTTTAGGCAAGTGGATAACAAGAAGGCATTTAAAACTCTAATCAGAAAGCATGCAATTTTTTTTAATGTTCAGGAGTCCGGCTCACAACAAGAAAGTATTCTGTATTTTGTTGTCTTCCTGATAAAAAGGAAAAGACAACAACCACCTTAGGAAATCTAATGAAAGAAATTTTCATACTCGGAAAGTCAAATTACTATTATATTTAGGTACAATAAAAACTAAACCTGTGCAACACGGTAAACTGATTGAATGGATTAATAGACAATAAGTAAAGTCAGTCATTGGTTTAGGAATGTCTCGTACATAATTGCATTACATTGTTTTGTCCAAAAGTTCCAAATTAAGAGACAATAAAGTAAAATCAGGTGTTGGTTTCGGAATGTCTCGTACAATGCCTTGTCTAAAAGTTCCAAAGAAATTTGGGATGAGTTAAATAAATAGTTTTCGTTACAAGTTCAGAATGCGACATTTATTTTAAAGAAGCAATTGTTTGGATTTAAAAATGTCTAGTAAAGAAATGGCGCCTTAATGCTTTAAAATCAATAATAATATAACTACCTGAAGTCGGCATTACCGTTGAGGAAGATGATGCTAAGGCAGTGCTATTAAACAGGTTACTCCCAAAATTTAACAATATTGTATTCACACTTAGCCATATGTCTTCTCAATCGGAGTCCATGATTTCATCTCTCCTAGCATAGGAGAGTCATGAAGGTGATGGAGACGATATTGCTGAAAAAGTCTTTTTCTGCAAAGGCAAACGCAAATCAGATTCTGCCAAAGGAAAGTTTTCTTAGATGATTCACCTTGAGTTATCGGACACATGATGTGATGGTTCTCTATTCTTCCTTAAACTTTCGTGGTTCTTCCTTCTGTCAATAGAGTATGGCAGGCATACATGCATGTGCAGAGGCCCCCCTTATCAATATTAGCAGGTTTAAACACTAACAAGTACAAATTTATATCAATCGGTGTCATATGTCTATATGCATATTTGCGTATTAGTCATGGTAAGATACTTTTATGGAATATTTAGATTGTCAACCTAGAAGAATTCGCCAGCAATGCAGGCTAACAGTAGTTTAGACAGCATGCCACCCCAAGTAGTTGAGAAATGGATCAAGATCTATGCTTGATCGTGAATGACCTGATGACCATATTCACAGAAGACACAGGAAAGCAGTGGTTTTAATTGGTCACAATATTTGGTAAATATGGTAGCTGGTAATTGGTTATATACTATTAAGTTTGTGACGGGAATTACTAATCGGATAATTACTGATATTTTGGATCTTACAAGACGCCACACATGCCACGATTAATTTATGCATGGCCCTTCTATCGTGTTCTTACTGGATCTAAGTGCTGTATGTTATATATGAACACTCATATCGGCAATTTCATTTCAGGCTGTATTCCTCAGCTTGCTACTAGTCAAAAGAATGATTGGATAATATTGTAATATGAAAAATCCATATACAAATGAACAATTCATTTTAGTGTTAAATGCAATCAGTACTGATGAGCTTTATTACTCGTCCTGTTTATTCTAGCTTAGTGGAGGGGAAAAACAACGAGTCGCCATTGCAAGAGCATTTCTCAAAGTGGGTATTTTATCTTTTCTGACTACCTTGCCTTTCTTCTCCCCCGTTTGTTTTTCAAAGTGTCTCTTCCTTCATTTTATTACAATATCAAATATAACATATGCAGTTTATAAGCCAACAATGGTTAAAATATATACATTGTAAGTTTTGGAAAAGGGTATTTCTGAGTTTGTCCTTACATAATACAAAATAGTGTATAAGAATTCACTTTCGGATGTTCCGCATTGCTTGTCCTGGAGATGAAAGCCACGCGGAAAATCCCGAAGTGAATTCTCATAATGAAAACGGTAAAAGTCTGAGATCAAAAGTCGTAGATGTTTTAAATCACGTCTGGTGTGAACAGGCACCACGATTGTTAATTTGCGATGAGGCTACTAGCGCATTAGATTCATCCACAGAGGTACCAGTAATCTGTCTTTCAGCTACTTGATTAAAATGATAAATACATATTGGCGACCACATGCTGTTAAGATACCTGGTGTCTTAGGCAGGCATCTATCCTTCAATCTCTAAAAGAACTGGCAACTGGTCGAACATGTGTATTTGTGGCTCATCGGCTCTCGACAATCATGCATTGTGACAAAATCATGGTATGCTAATTTTCTAAACAATCATAGACTTTCAAATCCTTTCTGTTTTACATCAATTCAAAAAATAATTAATCGATTTAGTTCTGTTTCTAGCAAAAGTATCCAACATGAACAGCACCAAATCTTTGTAGTATGCTAGTTTCACAATGGTTTTATCAAAGTAATAAACTGATTCCGTGGTAATAAAAAATTTGTGATTACATAATAATTGTGATTTACTTTATTTTTCAATTTTCTTTTTTTTTTTTTTGATCTTTTGGAAAGTGTTTCTTATGATACAAAACTGGGGTACATACAAATAAAACTCATTCTACCTAAAGGAGAGTAGGAAAGCCTTTTGAACCATGAGATCACAACTTTTCACATCTCTCCTAATTGAGAGTGCCTCTAGCTCTAAATTGTACATGAATTTTTCAAAATGAGGATTTCTAGATGAAAAGACAAAATAAAGATATGGAAAAAACAGCGTCACATATAATCTTCCAAAGAACATGCAAGGAAACAATTCCAAGACAATGCCATACTCCTCTAAACTGCAGAGGAGCAATGGAGTCAACTTTAGTACAGTAGATTTCCAATAATTTTTGTTGTAAAGTATATGGCGCCAATTATCTTATACAAGATCCCAACATTCCAGCACTCTTACACGTCCAAAAAATGTGGTGGATGGGTTTGACCCCACCACCACCGGTCATGAAGCATTAGTAAACCCCTTCCAAGACATTCGCTCCTTGGAGAGCAATTTCTAAGAGATCAAAGTCATGAACATGCCTTGAGCCTATAGGAGAGTTTGAAGGACCAGACCATCCAAAAGAGATCAACTCATTTAGCTTCCTCATCTGTAAGGCCCCATCTTTGATTAAGGGTTTCTTGGATAGTATAAGTTGAATGAAGACCCTAGTAAAATTTGCGAGGATTGTAAACCAAGAGTGCAATTATTCAGTTTATATAATTCATCATTCAATATACAATTATGAATTTCTTGAATGGCAATCCAATCAAAGCATAGGAGTTTATACTCGCATAAGAGAGGAGGCCAAGTCTTCCACTTTCCCATGTCCTCATCCCATAGGTCTCTCCAACAGAAATGTCCCACCCTGGTCATCCTCTTGGAAAGAAATCTCTCAATATGAGATGCTGAATTCTGCACTTTCAAGACCATATTTAATGACTGGCAATGTCAATATCTCTTTTATGTTCATTCCACTATAATGAAAGACATGGTACAACTCTTTTCAAGCTTCTCAAATCCTTTTAAGAACGGGAGAACCACCAATTTTAAAATCATTCAATGCACTAATCACATAACTGATCAACAATGGCCCTCTAACTCCAACTTTATGTTCTCTTGGAGAATTCTATATCTAAGCAGTGCTTTTCACAACTCATCACCAAATAAGCATTGAGCAATCCATTTATTCGACAAGATGGCCCCTTGCATAATGATATTACTCAAGCCTGTTACACCCAAGCTAGGGGTAACTGAGTTGATGTCTCGAGGCCTGCAGATTGAAGACATGGATTGTCGAGAGCCAGATGAGCAGACAGAGCCCCTCCTCTCATCACACATCACCATTCATCGACAACAGAAACCAATGTTGTATATGTCGTGTCGGGGAAAGTGTCAGCGAGGGTCCGGAATGTAACTTCTCGGCGACATCGGCGGAAAATGTCGGAATATGTCGCAAGACCTCAAAAAAATACAAAAACACTCATTTTTTTCAATTTTTTAAACTGGTAAAGCAACAACAACATCAAATAAACACTTTGCTACATAAATATGAAAATACAACCAATAAATAAGATGCATAAGATGTCAAGTGGTCACATATCGTTACTAAACTAAAAATTCTGAAACATGTCACTGATAGGATGATAGTAGATACAAAATCACATCAAATGATCAAAATAAATGTATCTCATGAGATGAATCATCATGAGGCATCTAGATACTAAATAGTACATGATATAATGAAAATGATAGATCATAGGAATCCAAAATTCAAATCATTGATTCCCTCTATGTCGTAGGTGGTCGTGGAGGTACTCTAGATGAGCTTGGAGTGGAAGCTCCAGCTGCTCCAAATGCTACATCTAAGGTGGTAAGTGATGGGGACGAGGTGGAAGGAAAAGTGTGTTGCCTCCCAGTCCCAACGGACCGAAGTCCAACTCTAGGTATAGCTCTCCGTGGAGGTGGTGGTGGCATTAGATTCACTAGAAGTCCAATCTCCTTCTCAGCCTCTGTATCCACTGGAAGTGGAACATCCTCCTCCTCCTCCTCCTCTGTTGCCCCCTCCTCCCTCAAATCATCTGCATGCTCCTCCAACCACTCGGGGGCCTCCTCCATCTTAGGCTCCTGAATCTCCACCCTTCACTGACTGGTGGTGTCAATGTTATCCAATGAAATGGCTTCTATGTCAAGTTCTTTGTCAAGTTGCTTCACCCACAACCTTAGATTGTAGTAGACATATACCAAGTCATTAAGGCACTGGTACCTAACCTTTATGAACATTGAGAGCTATAGTTAGTGATGGTAAATAAATAGTAAATACTAAATTGTAAAAATTAAAATTAAAACAAATATAAAGTTTAAACAATTTAAATTTTGATTGTTGCATTTTTTAACATTTCTAGCTTGTTGCGCTTCTTGGAGTGTATCTTTTCAAAGACACTCCAATTGCGCTCACAACCTGAAGAACTACAAGTTTGACTAAGCACTCAAACGTCAAGTTTTTGCAGCTCTGGGAGCTTTCCACCATAGTGTTTACACCAAACATCTACAATGAATAAAATGAAAGGAAGACAACGAATTATATTTCATATTTCCATCAAGTAATAAATGTCATATATAATATGTAGAAAGGAATAAACAAAATTTGAAATTGAAGCTTACTTGGCATCCTTGTGGTCCTATCTTGGACAGCCATATCATAGCCCAACATCCCGGATGCCATGGCATCCTTGTGGTCCTATCTTGGACAGCCATATCATAGCCCAACATCCCGGATGCCATCCTATATATCTCATTCTGTCTAGAAATCTTTGAGCGTTCAGCTGGAGTCAGCACCATCCTCTGAACACATTGGAGGAAACCATCAATGACCTCACCATCAAAATTAAATCCACAAGAATAAGCGAATGCAGGGTTGAGGTAGAGCCCTACTACATGAATGGGATGATGGAGAGTGTTATTCCATCACTCATCAATCACACCCCATATCTGAGCTCTCTTGGTGAGTCCTTCCTCCCCCTTGTTCTCATAGTACCGGTAGATAGCTTTCTTGGCCCTATCCATGGCCTCATACAAGTAGCCCATTGCGGGCTTCTCACCATCAACCAATCGAAGAACCTTTACCAAAGGTTTACTAATGGTACATACCTCCCCTACTCCACTGCAGAATATTAGGTCATGTCCCACAAGTTGGGCTATGGCTTGCCCATCTTGTTTGGTGCTATAGACACAAGCAGCCCACTCATTAGAAAGAAACATTCTTTGTAAGTCCAACATACTTTTGAGGAGCCACTGAAGAGAAATGAAGCTGGTGGAAAAACGTGTGATTGCAGGACGCACCAACTCTCTGTTCCCTATGAATTGTCTCATGAGTGAAAGAACATATGTGTGATTATATATATATATATATATATATATATATATATATATTGTCACACTCCGAGCTAAATCAATGATTTCCTTGATCCAAGGAAGTTTTCCCATGTCCTCTAGCATCAAATCAATGCAATGGGTGGCACAAGGACTCCAGTACAAGGATGGATACCTCTGCATAAGCATCCTCCCAGCAACAACATAATTAGTAGCATTGTCCGTGATGACTTGGACAACATACTGCGGACCTATCTCTCGGATAAATCCATCCAACAACTCACATAATAATTGTGCATCTTTTGTATATGCCCTTGCATCAACACTTTTGATAAACATTGTCCCCTTGGGACAATTAACCAAGAAGTTTAGAATGGATCTGCCCTTCCCATTAGGCCACCCATTTGACATCACGGTGCATCCGGTGGTCTTCCATGTTTCCCTGAGCTGAGCTAATCTTTCTGTGCAGCTGGCCTTTTCCTCTTGAAGGAGACACCCTCTCAAATCGTGATAGGAAGGGCCCCTATACCTCGAGCTATCAATTGCAACAGCTTCAAACATGGGATGGTAGAAGGGGTTATTGGCAATGTTAAAAGGTATATCACTCCAAAGAAAACATTTGGCCACAAGCTTGTCAGCCTCCTCCGTTTCTTTTCTTTTAAACAATGACCGAATAGAAGGTTGTCCCCCAGGTGTTGACCTCATCACAAAGTAAGATGAGGTTGATGAGGGGGCTGCAGAAGTTGAGGGGATTGCAGATGTTGAGGGCCTTGTGGCTGAGGAGTGGGATTGTGGTACTGGTCCCCCCTCAGAGGCAATTGTTCCAATGTATCTATTTGCAGTGGAACGTGAAAGTTCTCTTTTGCGAGCCTCGGTTGCATCCCTCTTATTAGCCATATCAATGAGTGATTGGTTTGCAATACGCATAATTTCCGCAATACTGTTTGGACAAGGATCCACATCAAACCTAGGGATTTTGGCAAAGTGGTATTTCAAGCGGCTAATTCCTGCAAAAATCCTTTTGCCGCAAAGATTGCATGTCAATACTTGTCTATTGGGAAGTTGCACTGGTTCACCATACATCCACATTGGATCCAATGCCTTTGGCATTTTCTTTAGATGAAAATATTAAACCTATGGCACAAAAAAAACAAAAAATAAACACATGATAATGCAAAGGTTAAATAATAAGAGATAGATGAATTAGAATGATTGAATCTTCCATTCAAAAACAACAAGAAGAGGCACATTGCAAACCCTAGCCTAACTCTAAAAATTTTAAAAACAAAGTTCAAATCTTTAAGTTCAAACTTCAAACAAATAAAAGCAAAACGTTTTTTATCATACCTGGAAATCTTGATCTCTCCGCTGGCACTAATGGAAGCAAGATCCTTGGCTTTCTCCTCCTTGGATAGATGCACAATGGATTTCCTCACACCTCTCTAACTCTCTGAGTCTCTCACACTTCACAAATGAAATAATGAGCCAAAAAAGGCACCTGCGGCCTCTAAAACGCCACTCGCGCACACTTTACCCGCAAAAAACCTCAGCAGGCCAACGTATTCTATCGACCCACGACACATTGGGAAAATGTCGCGAGTTAATGAATGTGTCGCGACACTTTTAAAGTTTCGGAAGTGTCGTGAAATTTTTGAGGGAAATTTTCGGCTAGGGGAAAATGTCAGCGACATATCCGATATAACGGTGATATATTCAACAGTGACAGAAACATCCACCACACCAGCATGGCCTAGAAAGGACAACAGGTCTTGTTTCATGCGGTAACAAGTTTGGTCTTGTGGTAAGTGTCATTTTAATAATTGAAGTAGTTGAGCATGTTGCAAAGGATCCTTTCTTGATTATGAAAATGTTTTCTTGGAAATTATACCTTTTTCCTTATTTCACCTTCGTAGTTGACATGGTTTCCTAGTAAGTGGGTCACCCTTAGGGAAAGGGGTTGCTACTGGGGGTCTCCTTAAAAGGTCATCATACCATTCCCGCACATACTTGCAACTTTCCACACCTCTTCCATTTTGTTTCCTCATATTTTGGGATTTTGGGTTTATTGATCCCAAGAAGAGCTTGTACCTCATTTCATAGGAAGAAGGGGCTAAAGGCCCAGAGGTGTTGTAGCTTGCAAAAGACAAAAGCCATAACTAATCCTTCTAGATGCTCGCCCTAAGGTCCAAGGAGCAATGAAACGCTTCTCCATAAAAAATGAAGGACCTTAAAAAAAGAAAACACATAATTAATAAATGTCCCGCTTGATGGGGGAATGTATTTGCAATGTATTTTAATTTCCAGTGCATATGGCACTCAATGTGTTCCTAACTTCAAGTGGCATTGTGGTGCTCTTTACTTTCCATTGCACATAGCACTCAATGTTTTGGACCTGTTGTCGTCCTTATACACACTTGCATACGTGAGCTAAGTCTTGCTCACGTGTGTCCTCGAAGGCACAATGCCTAGGTTCAAAGTCCACGCTATCACTTTGACTTTGTTGCCGTCCTAATACACACTTGCAAATGTGAGCTAAGTCCTGCTCACTTAGTGTGTCCTCGGAGGCACAATGCCTAGGTTCAAAGTCCACGTTGTCACTTTGACTTGAACCTCTTCCGTCTAGGCTAACTCCTAGGGAAGCCAATGGGGGTAGACCCTAGTTACTAGATGAGATTAATATTTGATGTTCTAGGAGTTGGTTTTAATTGGTTAAAAGGTCAGGGGGAATCTAGCCTAAGATGTCAATCAGCAAATGCAAGATGCAACTATTTAAGTATGAGAGTCAGACCTTTTCCTAGGGCAACTAAGACTAGTGCCTAAGATTGGGCAATGGGGTCAACTAAGTTAGGGGGAATGTTCGTTA
>CBVK0102051588.1:0-13565 GCA_900067695.1 Picea abies
GCAGAAAACATGATCAAAACTAGGGACCGACACTATGGATCCAATATACATTATTTGGGGAATATCATCTATGGAGAAGGAATCACAGTTGATGTATATAAGATCGAAGCGATTATGGAATGGCCAACACTGACAAATGTGCATGAGGTATGAAGTTTCATGGGATTAGATGGATACTATCAAAGTTTTGTAGAAGTATTTTTTAAGATCACAAATCCTATAACCAAGCTACAAAAGAAAATAAATTTTATTTGGATCGAAAAATACAAGGAAGCATTTCAAAGTCTAAAATAATGATTAACGACAACATCAATTTCAAAGGTACCTGATGTAGATTAGGAATTTTTAGTATGCACTGACAAATCAAATGAAGATTTGGGAATAGTGTTAATGAAATAAGGTAGAGTAATAGCTTACACTTCAAGGAAACTTTGGCCCCATGAAGAAAACTATGCAACACATGATTTGGAACTATTGGGAATAGTATTTTCCTTGAAAAGTTTGAGACACTACCTGGTGGGAATACAATTTGAATTAAAGATGGATCACAAGGGATTACAACATATTTTCACTCAGAATAGTTTGAAGACCAGGAAAAAAAGACGGTATGAATTGTTAAGTGAATACGATTCCGATATCACATATATTAAAGATATAGTAAACAAAGTCGCAGACCTTGTATATTCTCAATCATACTTTTAAAAACAAATTTAAGATAAAAAAAATTAAACTTACAGTTTGAAGATCAATGGTATAAGAAGAAAAAAATTGATATTGGGAGAGACTATAAAGATTCCAAGGTATGCAGGTTATTCTTTGGACAATGATGAATTTCTATGGTTTAATGGAATAATTTATGTACCACCAAATGAAGAATTGAGAAAATTAAAATTACAAGAATCCTATAGAGAAGTATGTCTGATCCATCCAAGAGTAAAAAAGATGAACACTGAATTGAAACCTTTATTCTTATGGAAGGGATTGAGAAGGATATAGTTAACATCATGAAGATGTATCTCGAATGTCAACTAGTGAAGGCTAAACATAGGCATCCAGTGGCATTATTACAGCCACACACCATACCTGAATCTAAATGGGAAGTAATATAGATGTATTTTATAGTTGGATTACCTTTGACAACAAGGAGACATGATTCCTTTCTTTTAGTGGTTGACACATTAACAAAAAGTGGACATTTTGTTCCTACATGAACCACATATCAATCTCCCGACATAGCCAAGGTTTTTATCAATGAAATAGTAATATTTCTTGGCGTACCCAAAAAGATAATTTTAGACAGGGGTGTAGTATTTACAGGTATATTTTAGATGAGTTTCCAAGCTGCTTTGGGAACACAATTAAAATTTAGCACAACATATCACCTTGAGACAGGTGGTCAAACAAAAAGAACAAATCAAATATTTGAAAATATGTTAAGGATGTACGTCATGGACCAACATAAATGATGGGAAGAATTTATACCATTGGTTGAATTCACTTACAATAATAGCTATCAAATTTCTATAAACCTCGAACCATTCAAATTTTTGTATGGAAGACCATGTAGGACACCACTCAGTTGGGACAGACTGGCGGATAGAGTCTTAGTGAGATTAGAAATGATTTAGGATATGGAAGAGAAACTGAAAAAAAAAAAATTATGGGAAGACTAAAAGAATCTCAAGACAAACAAAAGAGTTATTGAGATGCACATAGAATTGATCAGAGTTATGATGTCAGGGACAAATTATTCTCGTGGATGAAGCCACAAAATAGTTCATGAAGTTTGGAAAATGAGCAAAAAATTCACTGAGATATATTGGACCCTTCAAAATCGAATAAAAGAAGGGACCATTTGCTCACTGTTTAGATTTAATTGCATATTTAGAGCACATGGATGGTTTTTTTCATATTTCTATTTTTCATCATTATGTTTTAGATCCTTCTCATGTCATTGATTTGAGTTCCTTGTTGATATTAGACGAGGGGTCCTTAACGGACGAACCAATCTTCATACTAGACCAATGCACTTGAAAATTTTAGTGTCATTTCGTTGAGCAGTTAAAGGTACATTGGGATAGTTATAGTACTAGTTATACTATCTGAGAAGACACGGTTGAGATGTGTCAGGAGTTTCCATACTTAATTTGATTACATTTCATTTCTTATTTGGAACTTCAGGACAAAGTTTAAATTAAGAGGGGGTGTATGTACTACCCCATTTTACCTGGTTACTTTTTCCAAAACAGACTTATCATTTGAGGGCGTTTACGTGCGAATGACCCATTTAATAAATGCACATGATGATATTCATACTTTAATTCATTTGATTGCCTAATTAAAAATAATTAAATGGTTGTATTAATTACATGAAATATTATTGAAAATTGTACATGATATTTATTATGATTATTGCAGATGCTACTAACAGGTTTCTTGAGTGACGGGAAACTTAATGAGGCATTGATGTGGGTATCGTCAATAAGACTACAAAATCTAGAGTGAATTAGGCAGTAACTTTAAATTTAATGAAATGGGTTTATGAATTTGAATTAATTTATGTCATTGCTGAAAAATTGTCAATACAACTCACAAAGGAGTAATAGGGTTGTAAAGAAGCCATACTAGAACCATAGGGAGACATGGGACAATGTCCTTGATTCCACCTACTAACACTCATGGCATGGTTGGAGTTAAAAAGGGTGAGGAACTTTTTCTCGAGCGGTTGCACGATGCTGTGAGGGTAGTTCATGGATTTGGCCACTCATGATGTATAGTGAGGGGTGTGTAATAAGGTGGAGGACTTATTCCTCAATTTCCAATAGTCTAGATAAATTGGGGCAATAACAGAGGTAACATGGTATCTACAAGTTGCACCATTTTCCCAATACTTAAATTCGAATGCTTCAAGGGCATGGTGTATGGCACCCTTGGAGTATGCAAGTACATCCTGAAGGGAAGGGCATGCATGACACCCTTAGTGTTCTTATTGTTGGAGATATTACACACTCACTCACCTAGTAATTATTTTTCCTAAGTTTGCTAGTCACTAAGGGTCTCCTATTTTTTAGGGATTTCTAGTCATCGAGAGGGTCATCTATATTTTAGTAGATTTCATAAAAATTAGGGTGCATTGTCACTTTTGTTGGACTTCAGTTATGAGTTCATTTGGAATTCAGTTAGGAGTTTAGTTGGACTTCATTAAAGAGTTCAATTAGACTAGTGGAGGTAAGTCATGCATGCAATAGTTACTTTTGTCTCATGCAAACATTTATTTTTTAATTCTTAATAGAAGGAGGATGCATGTCTTTCTCTCTCTTCCACATGTGTGAATTCAGTTAATTGGTGATTCCTTTGGCAGTTAACTGAGACTAGCTATTAGTTGACTCTCGATATAGTGAGTTAGTGTCTAGATATCCTTTAGATCATTGCTATGGCACATGTACTCCTAAGATTAGCACATTTCTTCTCTTGGACTAATATATGTGTGTGCATTACTCATTCTATGTGGAATATTATCATTAGTTAGTGTGATCAATAGAATTCATTCATTCTCTCTCTCTCTCTCTCTCTCTCTCTCTCTCTCTCTCTCTCTCTCTCTTTTATTGCAAGATTTGTGTGATTTTCTCTAGCTAGGTTCTATGTGATTAGTTTTAGGGTTTTCACCCAAATTTCACATAGTATCAGAGCCCATATGTTTCTAGAAGAAAGGTGAATAATTATTTTTACAAGTCTAGTTAGGAGATTCAATTAAGAAGGATGGAATCAACACAAATTATTTTTCTCATGCTATACAATTACGTTGATTGGAAGCCAAGGATTCTGCATCAACTAAGGAATAGAGGATTATATCAAATAACCATGACAATAGAAGTAGATCCTGATTCCACCAAAGAGAAAAATGATTTCCTTAATAGACAAGATATGGCTTTAGGATGTATCTGCATGTCTATTTCTCCTAAAATTTGGTATCATATTGAATCACGCTCAACTCCAAAAGAACTATTGACCAAATTGAAGTCTCGATTTGGGAATAAGGAAGATTGTGAAGATTGCATGCAAGAGTTTGAGAAGATAGATCCAACAGAAAATCCATCGAAATATCAATCCTATCGATTTGAAGAGACTTCTATATAGGTATCTACACATCCTCTTGTTCAAGATGATGTCTACTCCATTTCATATTTTTTTATTTTTATGAATCACATGCAAAAGATATCATGCATGTATCTCAAGAGTCACTTGCAAACACTTTTTCATGTGCCATCAATGCATCCTAGGAGCCACATGAAGACACTTTTGCATGTTCCATGCATACATCTCAAGTGCCAAAAAGGGGGTTGTGCACATCAGATTCAATTATGAAATTTTATGAGAAGCATTTGTAGATATAAATTGGATATTTTAATTCCTCTAGGAAAAATACCCAATTTTATAAAAAAATCATTTGAAACAGAGTCCAAGAAGTGAAGTTATGAGCATTTTAAATTCGACAAAATTTCAGGGTTTTTCCAGAAAAGGTCGTGCGATTTGAATAGTTTCATCCAAAATTTCCATGAATGAATGGGATTTGGATCTTCTTCTTTACAATAACAAAAAGTCGATATATGTGGATATGTCACTGGTGCATCTACTTCATCAGATCTATACATATGCTTTCATCTTCAACAAAATATTCACCGAGCATAAAATTTCACATTTGCAAGGTATACGTGGAGTGAAGGAGAGGTTATGGGCCAACTTCCTTTCCTTTTGATGCAATTTCCTTCTTCATTTTTGATGCATTTTACTTTGGGGGGGTTGGGCATTTCCCATGAGGTTTTCCCTCTTTCCACACTTTTCCAATTTGAATTCATTTAGAAGCATTGTAAAATGGGTACCTAACATGGCCTTGTAGTTGGGACCCATTCTTCATTACACCCTAGTAGTGTTCAGGGGGGGTGTTGGAGATATTACTCAGTCACTCACCTAGTAATTATTTTTCCTGAGTTTTCTAGTCATTGTGAGAGTATCCTATTTTTTAGGGATTTCTAGTCACTAGTCACCGAGAGGGTCTCCTATTTTTTAGGAGATTTCCTAAAAAATAGGGCGCATTGTCACTTTAGTTGGACTTTAGTTACGAGTTCAGTTAAACTAGTGGAGGTAACTCCTGCATGTAGCAATTTCTTTTCTCTCATTCATTAGTTGCTTTTTCTATGCCTAAGAGAAGGAGGTCACATGTCTCATGCAAGCATTCCTTTCTCTCTCTTCCACATGTGTGAACTCAGTTAACTAGTGATTTCCTTTACAATTATCTAAGACCAACTATTAGTTGACTCATGTTACAGTGAGTTAGTGTCTATATCTCCTTTAGATCACTACTATGGCGCATGTAATCCTAATATTATCACATTGCTTCTCTTGGACTATATATATGCATGTGTATTACTCATTATTTGTGGAATATTCTCATTAGTTAGTGTGATCAATAGAATTCATCTATTCTCTCTCTCATATTTCTCTCTCTCTCTCTCTCTCTCTCTCTCTCTCTCTCTCTCTCTCCTCTCTCTCTCTCTCTCTCTCTCTCTCTCTCTCTCTCTCTCTCTCTTCTCTTGCAAGATTTGTGTGATTTTCTTTAGCTAGGTTCTCTATGATTATTTTCATGGTTTTAACCCAAACTTCACACTTATAAAAACTATAATTAGTATGTAAAAGTAGAAACAAAAAATAAATTAAGGGTAGGGTATCGGTAAAAATGCTTAGATATTTATACTTAGAAAATTTCTAAAGTTCATTATACATTAGAAAAAAATAATAATGCATTTCAAAGTTAAGTTGTGATTTACTTAGTAAATTTTAGCTAAAGGTGCATTTTAATTTTAAAATACATTCGAGAATAAGTTGAGCAAACTATGCATGTCATAAATTAATTAATTAAATTAATAAGAAAGATGAATTTCATGAGATCTCATTTGAAATAAGGGGTAAAGGTGAAGAGTCCCAATTCAAGTTAAACAAGCAACTAAAAAGAAGGGGGGCTAGTTGAGTTAAGGGAACCACAAGTTAAGTTCACAAAATAGTAAAACTATTCACTTGATATTTAATAAGGATATCTAGGAGCAAATAAAGGAGAATCAAGAAAAAATTATTAAAAATAAATAAAAATTAACAATTTCTAGTGCAAACTTGCAAATGGGTGAGACTTGTTTGGGTGAATAATCAAATTAAGTAAATTACATAAATTCTAAATTTTGCATGTGAGAATAGGTTTCAAATGACTTTTAATTTACAAAAGGAAGGGTTGAAGAAAAGGTAACTATTTTTCCTATTGTTAGATGGTGGTCATTGTACTGACTATTTGTTTGTGAGTATTCTATTTTGGGAGTTGGACTTGGCATGGAATTTGAGGTGGAAGCCTGCTAATGAGTGGGAACACCATTGCTAGAATTTGAGTTGGTTCTATACATCCCCATTGCGGCTCTGGGAATTTGGGAAGAAGAGTACCCTTCAACATTGGCAGGGAGGTATTAGTGAATCAAATCAACATTTAGTAAGCATTGTGAATATTTTAGTAGTTCCATCAACATTTCACAACACTATGTTGACATAGAAGTTCCGACAAACGACTCAGAATGTTGTGTTAGGTGTTGAGTGGTCATTTAGTTTAAACTAAATTTTTTTGAACTCTATGTAACATCATTCTAAGTTCAGATCTAAGTTAGAAACTCTACAATTTTTTCTTTGAAATTTTAAGATTCTGCTAAGGAAACACATTAATTTAAATATTTATAATTCCATAATTGATGAGGAGATTATTGTTTTATATTAAGGGTGTAAATGAGCCTTGTAACCATATTGGTATATAATACATTATGGATATGCCTACCCTCCTTTATTTTACATTGGTGGTATGCTTACTTTCTTTAAGCTTTGATTTCATAATTACTATTAACCATGGAACCATATAACCAATAGGTTGAATCCCTTATTCTTCCAGGATCTTCTTAAAAATAAGTACAATTGTCTGAATATTAATGTTAAATCTATTATTTCCGTTGTTATGTAACCAATGTGATCAACTAATCAGATTTCCTACTTCTGATCATTCTCTTCTGCAGCTTATCCCCTTATCTTTTCCTGTTGATCGAATCTAGCCTTTACATAGGTGCATTGTAATGACCCTCTTGTTTTGTTTTAAACATCAAGATTAATCAACACAAATAATGTAACTATTTAATGCAACTAATTTCAACATTAAAAACATGTAATTAAATTAATACATCACTTACTCAAATTACAAATTCATTTCGTCTAAAACTACTTAAAGGTCTGACACTATGTCTAAAGAGATTCTATCTAGTGAAGTAAAATGGAATACAAGTATAATGACTTACACTACGCAGTTAATCCCAAAAATGATATCTAATATAATAATCTTATTTACCTTACTTAAGATTGAACAACTTACACATTAAAATTGTAAATTATATCCAATAAGTTTCAAATCATTCAATCTTATTTGCGTGAGTGAAGGGTTCAGTTTAATTATGATCGATTTCATTTCGCTTCTATTATGGCCAACTTCCTTTCCTAGCTGCAAGTCAGACTTGAAATAATTAAAATCCAAGCGTGGAATATCACAAGTGTTAATATCCGAGCTCCAGGGGAAGGTTCTCATTCAAGAGTATTTACGGTACAAAAAGGGCCAACAATTAATAGAAATCGACTATAACATAATTTAATTAGTTATTATACATAAATTTAAGTGTTGAAGGATTGGTTTTCATAATCTAATTTAAAGGTTATACTAAAATTTGTGATAATGATTTGAACTTTAAATCATTTTAAAGTACAAGTCGAAAACAATAACGTACATGAGGTTAACCACATAAAACCTAAGATCCATATACACAAACGATTACATAATTGTGGAGATAAAGGTGATTTCGCGCACTCTAAGTTAAGAAAGGGAGCTTCAGACTCCAAGATGGTATTCAAAGAAAGTCTTCTGCAAATTCCACGTGCGTTCATAGAAAAAAATGGGTTTTCTCAGAGAGCAATAGTTGGAAGAGATTATACATTGTGGTAGAGGAAATACAACATGGTTTTATCAAGTAGGAGGGAGCATCGGCAGAAGGTAAGCTTCAGTCCCTCATAAAGATGATATACTCTCTATGGTCTTCTAGGTTTTTATTAATATTGTGCACATGTTTTAAATATTTATTCTCTCTTTACTATTTTTACTCTCTATGGTCTTCTAGGTTTTTATTAACATTGTGCAAATGTCTTAAATATTTATTATTTTTACTTAGTATAAGTTTCTTTTATATCCATTACTATAAATTGTTTTAGGAATAAACATCTAAATTAGATTTTTATTATGTTTTCTATTTATAAATTAGTATAGATTTATATTCTCTTTTCTAACAGTTCTAAGTATTCATTTTACTTTGTATGGTATTCTAGGTTTTTATTAACATATTCATTCTATTCATGTGGCGTTACTTTCAAGACACACCTACATGTTCCAAGGGTGTCACTCCTCATTCTTTATGTTGTTCTCTTTTGACTCAACTTGGATGTTGTCTGATGCTTGGAGTCAATACTCTAGTTGTCAACCTTGTGTGAGACTAAGGGATTACTGAGGAATAAGGAGTTTGTCTTATTGTGCACCCCTCAGAAATCCTCATGAGCAACCGTCTCAATCTTCCCTCACGACATCGTGAACCTCTCTGGAACAAGGTAGTCGTTAACCCTTAATTCAGGTCACGATGAGAGTGCTATTATGCTGTGATAAGGATGCTACCACAACTCTCCTTGATCTATCTAATATATGTGTAACAAATTGATTTTAAGAAAACAAAATAAGATAATTAATTACGCCTAAATAAAGATTGTTTCTAGTCAAAAAACATCCTTGTGCAACTTGTACAAAGAGGACAAAACTTATTTGCAACTTGTGCAAGGTGTTGTACCTATACAAACCAATTGGTATAACCTTGTTAATTGTTGGATCTGAGTTAATAGGGTGATTTTTTATGCTTTATATCAAGTTGAAAAATTATATACTTCTAGCACAAATTATTGCGTAAGTTGAAATTTTGATGCGTAAATTATTGTAACTGTATATAAAGGTTGTACATTTGTATATACAATATTTCTTGGAACATCTTTTAGGGTTTTCTCTTTAGCATTCAACCTTTAATTTCATTGTAGAACCATACATAGAATATTCCAACATTTCAGCCAAAGAGGAGTATGGCCTCCACAAAAACATAGTGAGATTCATATCTTCGCAAGGTTGTCGTTTGGATCATGACCAATATGTACATCAATTTTTTTAGTGACTCTATTGGGAAATGATTTATTTTCAGTAAATATGATGTTTTCTAGGATCATAAATTATTGGAAGACTAGAAGCTATTTGGTTGAAGTTTTGAAAGAAGATCTAGAGATTGATTCAAGATCAACTAGTTTCTTAAAAAACTTGTTCAAGGAGAACTAAATGGCCTTGATGATATATTGTTGAAAAATCAGTTACAAATCAATTGTGACAACTTATATAGAACCAAACAATCATCTAATATTTGGGTGGATGATATCCCTAATGAATCCATCATCAAAACTCTAAATTTTGAAGAAACATTCCTTGGTGACTCCACCAAAAAAAATAAAGAATTTCAAGAAGACCTACATTATGACTCCTCTAAGGATTTTCTTTCCTGTTGTGATGATATTTTGACTTCTCCATTGAACCAAACAAAAATTATTCAATATACAATAAAGTAAGAAGGTACCCAAAGAAAGAAAGGGTTGCACAAAGGCCCACTCAATTTGCAAGGATAAATTCATCCTTTGCAAGATATTTCCATGGACAAATTTCCAATGTCCTTCATAAATTCTTTAGAATATTCATAGAAACATTTGATTAAGTTTGACAATGCTTTTGAGATATATAAGGTGGTTGAAAATTATGTTTTATGTCGGTTATTTATCTTGACCCTAAAGGAAAATGTTAGTGAATTGTTTTAGTCATTGCTTCTTAGAACCATCACTAGTTGGGATGTGTTAGAGAATTTATTTGTAAAGAGATATTTCCCAAGAAAAGATCCATATTCTCTTTTCTTGAAGTTTATTGAAATCCAAATGAACGAGGAAGATACAATAAAATATTTCACTTTCAGATTCATGAAGGTTCTTCATAAGATTCCAAAATAAATGTTTCCCAATGATGTCATTATTTTTAGTTGTTATGAAAATGCCTTGCCTGGGAATGTGAGATTTTTATTGAAACAAAAATAAAGTGCAACTATAAAGAGTTAATCCAGCAAGCTCAAGTCATTGAAAGAAACATTCATGAAACCGACACTATTCTACTAAACTTCCCAATATGTTTTCAAGACAATAGAGGAATGAATATTCAAGAAATATTTGATCAAAGGTGTGATTTTTTTTTCTAGATCTTGTTCTTGAAACATAAAATGAGAACCCAAAAATTACAATTCAAGAAGAATACTATCCTCTACATGCTCCATTGGAGGGAAACTTTACCCTCTCATGTGTTCAATTTGAGAGTGATGATCATAATTTATTTAAAAAACCTCCACTTGATGTATACAAGGATTTAATTCAATACAATCATGATGGAAATCTTGCAGCAGATTCTCAAATATCATAGCCAACTTATACCAAGCCATAAGAAGAATGTTTTCACTGGATAAATAGAAGTAATAATCACTTTACATCAGATTTTTATGATAATGATTGCTTGTCTGAAACAGAGTCTAATGAAGGATATATCTTACAAGCATCAAAAGAAGGGCACTTGAAAAAAGAGGACCCATGGGTGATATGTTTTATTCCTAAAGATAACTAAATTGTTGATGAAAACAAAATACAACCGTATGTATCTCCACAAGTGTTCAACAAAAAATTATCTTTGCAACCTCACCATTGAAACATGATCATTTCATAAAGGAAGAATGCTTTCAAAACATTTTTGATGAATCAAGAATTTTGAATGTGGTTGAGAATAAGAAGAAAGATAAAATCTTTTCAAGCATGAAACTTCTCATCAAACCAAATATTGCAACATTCATGTGCAACCATCTAGAATTGATTTTATTGAAACATGGTTCCAAAGCATTGTTGAACAAGCAATGCAATCAGATTTCAGTCATATCCAACTCACTTTTAATTCAATGTACTTTGGGCATGCTTTTTACTCCCTGATAGCAACCCTGACATGTTCCCCAATTCTAGAGTTCATTCCACATATTAGTTGAATGCTTGAATGGCTCAATTAGAAATCTACTTACACTTGAAAAGTGTCCTTTGCCTTCAAATAGAATAGGTAGGTAGATCTAGTTTGTACATAGTTTGTTTCTTAAATAAACGTTTTGGACAATATATCATTTGAGGAAATGTTTGAATATAACTCCATATCCCAATGGATAAGGCATATGAACCAAGATTATAGATTCTCAACAACCCATAGGGGGTTATTATCCCATAGTTGGGTCCATATGTTGATCGAAAAATTTGATCACCTGGGTTTCCCACTCTTGGAATAATAAAAAAAATGATATCAAAAGAACGAAATTTTCAATGATCATAAGCCTATGAAGTAGCCCTGGGTCTAAACTTATTCACACATTTTATGGATAAACAATTTGAGTTTATATGCTCAAGATATCGAGGTTTTTTTCTAAACTCTCAAAAAGTTCTTTTTCCATGTGCAACACAACTAAGATTTTCTTGGAACCATGATTATTTTCTTCAAACAATTCTCAATTCTTGGAACAATTCCCATTTTTGAAACCATGCCCATTTTCTTGGAACCATGTTGATTTTCTTGGAACTAACCATTTTCTTGAAACCACACTTACACTTATTTTATTGGTTCTTCCATGCCATATGTTGAAATAGAACTTGATTTTGTACCTTAAGGATAAATTTTTTTTGGTATCTTTGAGTTTTTGCATTATATAAATTTTTTAAAAAACAAAGCTTTTCATCTCCGGTGAATTTGAAACGCCTTTGTGATTCTTTTTTGGCAAAAGAATGGTTAAAATCAAACAAACATATGTTCCAAACACTTTTTCAAATAATAATTTAAATGAACAGTAATGATAAAACTTAAGAAATGTTAAAACATATCGGGATATCGGAATTTGCAGTTTTGCGATAACCATTTTCAATGAAAATCTAATAGCGAAACCCCGATCCCCGATTTCCTGATACGTTAATCATTGATTAATTCATATTTTATTCAAATCATACTTAAAAAGGGTTTAAATTTAAAGTTAATCTTATCTGGAAATCGCGATTCGCGATTTTACGAACAACGATTTTCATATCATTGAATTTTCCATTCCCCGATTCCCGATTTCCCGATTCCCGAGCTCTTGATTAATAAAAGCCCGAAAGGTAATATGAATTAATTAATATAATAATAGGGTTTTAACTAAATGATATATCGTGACTTCGGCGATCGGGGTTTTACGATGATTTATTTCCTTGACATCGAAAGTTTCGAAACCCCGATGAAAGTGTTTTCAACTTAAAGCAAGATTAACGTTAATTAACCACTCTTCGAAACAAAGTTTAAGGTTTTAAACTTTTAATAAATGATCTTTAAAGTGGCAATTGTTTAATTAGGAAAGTTTCTATCATATTTGAAAATATCGGAAAAGCTCAGGTACAAAAATTAAATGCATATTATCAGGAATATCTTTTGCATTTATTTCATAACAGATGAACAAATCTCGATGATTTTATGTTATATTCGAAATAAATTTTGAATGTTTGCATTATCCCGAAGCTGAATTCTGCTCTGCTACAGGTATTCAAGAGAACACAGAGTTTTTCCTCTTCTTTTGGGCTGCTCCACCATTAGCAGTTTTGTTTTCTTTGGAATATTGCTGTTGAGGTACTGAACACAGAGCTGGTTTCACATACAGTTATGGCACCCAAAAAGGCTTCAAAGAAAACTGAAGAATAACCAGAACGTGATATCATTTCAGAGACTACTGTAGCTGGAGTAGTACACAATCTTAAATCATGGGCTGCAATTGCAGAGAAAATGGAAGATGAACTTTCATATTCGGATGAAGGTGGGGAAAATCATCTCCGAGATATTGCCGAGACTGGTCTCCATAAAGTTGCTGCACGCTCGAGACTGGTTTCATATACAGATATGGTTGCCTAGGCTCTGGATAAGGTGGACGTTCCAACAAGGAGTATCCTGAACGAGCAAGGAGTGGTTATTGGCTCATTCAGGCCCGAACATATCCAAGTAATGTATAAATTATCACCCAATTATAGGCATACGTTTAATAAAGAGTTTGTAGCTGTTTTTCAACAAAAAGAATGTGTAGAAGGTGACCAAACATACCCTGATATGATTAAAGGATGGGCCAGAGATTCGAACAAGTTTAGAGCTAATGAACATGGAATTTATGCCACATCTTCCCTAAATGAATACATGGTGTATTTAGGAATGATGTTATGTAGACTCTTTGGAAGAAAAGATCCTTTTCATTTCAATGCAGACTGGACACCATTCTTAGAAGAAGTTTCAGAAG
>CBVK0102051592.1:0-14319 GCA_900067695.1 Picea abies
AACATTTAAGTGGGGTAAACGGAGGTTTCCCCCTCGAAGAGGCTTATTATTTGAAATTATCTCTTTTTCAAGGCGTTGAGTACTTTTCCTAAGGTTTTTCTATGCTATATTGATGTTTGGTTCTTAACAAGACTACTGAGGGCCCCAAATGGATTCAGGATTCATGAAGCTCTGAGACCAAATGAAACCAGTCATTTCTCAAGAAGAACCCCAAATATATAATCATTCCTCTACATGGGTTAATCTTCGGAGGGGAAATCTCCACTTCTCTCCTACACACGACCTCATGTTTAACCCCTATGTGAGAGGGGGATCCCGACTATGCTTATACACATAATTGGGCTTACCACTCTCTATCACAAGATTCTATGTTTGTCCGATGGATTTGGAAAGTTATCTTCACAACCTATTCCAAATCCCTACACTTTAAGCTAATGTATGTTTTCTACCAGATAATATAATTTTTTTTGATCAATTTTATAGGTTCTTCATTTTAGGGTTGTTGTTTACTCAAGGGTGCGAAAGTGAAACTTATGATGTTTTAGACTTGACTCCAAAATAATGCAAAATAATGAGATGCAAATCCTTTTCTTCAATGAATCCTACATATGGGATGGAGAAGAGATTCAACTTCCAATAATACCCAATTCCCAAAATCAATTTTATAAATGCAATCTACTACACTACCCAAAATGAAAAATGAAACTATCATCTTTGTTTTATTCTAATATATATAAAAAAAAATGCAAATCCTTTAACACTCCATTACTTTCAATGAAAATGAAAGAGTCAAATACAAATATAAAATACACAAAGTAAAAAGGATTTCAAACAAAGAATGCATTGACAAGGTAACAAGAATTGGAAGAAACAAGTATGATAACTCACTCAATTAAGGATTCAACAGTCGAAAAGGATCCAAGGAATACAAGAAACTTCAAAGAAGAATCCAAAAAATGATAGGGAGAAAGAGAAATTACTCAATTATGTTGATAAAATAAGCAACAAGAAAGAGAAATCGAAGCTAGGTTGTGGTAAGAATAAAGTCTCAAATCATTCAAACAGGAAATATTTGAAATTTAACTTGAGACCAACAAAACTTTGCAGACCTTCTCAATCAGTCAGATAACCAGAAACTTCAAAAGACTCAGACCAAACCAAGAAGAAACAAGGCGAACCAGTATCACAATTTGGAAAAGGTCACAAGCTCAAAAAATACAATGAAAAGAGTGATAAGGAGCCATATCCTCAACCTAAAAAAAGTCACAAACAAAAGTACAGACTCTAGGAAAAAGACCTCTAACAAAGGGCTAAGAAAAATAGGGCATATTCTCCTAGATCTTCTCAAAACAAGAGAGGAATGCTCCCTAAAAAAAAGTGACAAAATGCTTCAATGCTCCCTAAGATACCACTAAGGAGTGTTGATCATACAATCAGGGCCCTGGTAGCCTCTTTGGGGGAGCATTAGTCCTGTAGATTCTTGAAAATAAGCATAAAAAAACAAAAATTCAATAGAGACTGGATTGGTAACTATGACTATTGCTTGATGAAACAGAGGAAAGAGGGAAGGATAAAAAAATAATCAAGCAAACAAGATCAAACTAGGAAAAAATTTAGACGATCCAAGTAAAGAGATTTCAATGTTCTCCCTAGTGGAGTCACCAATTTCTGTTATAGAAATATTCCCCTATGGATAGATGAAGTTTCCCTTGGATTATAGAGTCCTATACCAAGACAAAAACACTACAAATGGACACTAACATCCCCTTGAATTTAGTTCGATCAATCTAAAATAGAGAAGGAGAAAGAGTGTAATGCACCTTGTTTCTAATTTTTTCCTTGCTACTCCCAATATGAGATTTGGTCTCCAAACTACTTAGTGCAACTTGATACCTGCAATAGGAAACAAAGAGAAACAAATAATCCTACTCTACAAGATCATATCAAACAAATTCATCTACAAAGATCGAAGGAACAATAGAAAAGTACAGAAAAACATACACTTGAACGAAATAGGCCAAGTATATTAAATGAGAACCAAGAAAACTTATATGCCACAAATGATGTCTGTTGCAACTCCTCCAAGCTCTCCTCATCAAGACTCTTGCATGAGTCCCAAGATCATAAGTTTGATATCTTTGTCTGTGTGTGTATTTCACCTTGGAAATCCCTGAATATATAGGCTTGAGAGGCACAAAAAGCATGATTATATTTCAATATTATTTGAGGATATGACTCCTTTAGGTAAGTATTTGATCCTAGGATAGTGCCATATGATATCATTTGATCCAAACCAACCTCATCTCCAAGAGATGTCCCTTAGAAAAAGGACGATTCTCCAATTTTTCCTCTAACCAAAAGTAGCACTCCCATATAGTTAGAGACAAAGAATTGATCCTATATTAGGGCTCCCTAAATAAGGTAAGGGTGGTGCTATCCTATGGGGTATCACTCCCCCAACACAGATAGGGTGGCTCTACCCTTCAAAAAATCCCAAAAAATGGTCGATTTTCCATGTAAAAAGTGTGTTTTTGGCCTTGAAATGATGGGTTTACTCTTCCAATATCACTTAGGGATCATGTAAAATGTTCTTTGATTGTTTCAAGGGGTTAAAACACATATACACACATCGAAAATTGCATACAGAAGTTAGTAAGATGCATATGACACATGACGACACTTGCAACACTCACCAAGGTGCATATGACACTTTTACGACACTTGTGACACTTAGGGTGAGATACTTAAGTTTGAAATTTTGATGTGTAACATGAGTTTACCAATGACTTCCTAGGGGTACACATGCCTTACCAGGACTTACAACCATATGCACTTTTAAATGCAAACAATTTATGCTCCCTAATTTTTTTTTTCATGTGTCCCATGGTGACTACACCATTGCAATCGGTTGCTACATCCTCTCACTTTTCCATGCTCATCTTCTTTCTCATTTCCTTCTACTTTGGATATTCTCTCCATGCACCAAGAAGCATAGCCGTCTCTTTTCCACTTGGCATCCCGATTTTAACCTTGATGTCACCATTGCTCTTCAAAACTCATGGGGCTCATCCTCTTCGACGGTATTTTCTCTGAACTTGAAACCCTATGGATCTAATACCAATTTATTTTTTTATTCACATGCATTCTCCGACATACAAAACCACAAGCCATCAATACAATTTTCCTAAAACCATGTGCTCAGACCTAAACCACTTTGACTCATTCACGAGTCAAATTTAACCTTAACAGAATGGTTACTATAATATAGTAGGTTATAACATTGTGGATTATATGTTGTATTAATAACTTGTCCTAGCAACAGGTTTGGCATAACACTACTATAAAAGTATCATTTCCACCCCTCATGATGGCAATTTAGTAGCATTGGAAACAATATTTTGCAAAAGTGTGCCATAGAATAAGAAATTTAAGAGATCCTTATGAAAAAAAAGTAAAAAATTTAATGATGTTGGTTTGAGTCTGTAATTGGTTCTAAAATCGAAGGTTGATATTTGATTCCAAATACCCATAGACTCTAATATACTATTTTTTGTTTAAACAACATCCTACTTCAATTGACCCGCTTTCACTTTTAATCAATTCAAAGTTGCATGTTTTGTGTGGCATTATCTTATTTTTCTTAGCCATTTATAAGATTTGTAATTATTTAAAGTTTAGTGAAATAGGCCCAATACAAACCATTTAATTGTTTCAAAAAACTCACCATTATCATTCCTAAATTCTTAAATTCTACCATTGCAGGTTAATATGGATTATGGTCTTGACCCAACTGTTGGGAAAGCAATAATGCAAGCTTCTCAAGAAGTTGCGGAAGGAAAGTTGAAAAATCATTTCCCTTTGGTTATTTGGCAAACTGGTAGTGGGACTCAAAGTAACATGAACGCTAATGAGGTTAGTCAAAAAGAGAAAGAAATTCTAGAAATTTGGTGTTGATATTTTTCATGCTTGTTGCTTTTGGTTTTGGGAGAAATGAATGTAGTTTAATTTATTTTATGCAAAAACATTAGAAGAATTATTGATCAATTTATTTTTCATTGGCATTGGTTATATTTATATTTTTCACCACCAACATATTTTTGTAAAATATCACAAAAGTGGCAATGCAATTTTCTAAATGTTTTTGTATATTTTACTAGAAGGTAATGTTGTGATATATATATATATATATGAGGATTTTCTGTCATCTGTCAAATTGATGAAATGTTTTATATTACTAATATGTTGGTTTTCTAAATTATTCATGTCACCATTAATCAAGTAGAATCAAATGGAAATAGATGCATTTGATATCGCCAAATCTAAGAGTGTAATGTCTAATTTTATGTTGCACATTTATCTAACTGTGAAGTGTGTCGTGCTGTAGGTATAGAAGTAGATAGAATTATATAGTTCCTTGGTTTTTTCTAAAAGGGATATGACCTATAAGTATTACTAGGTTTGTCTCACCAAAACTATCGGGTACCTGAACCAAGGGTACATGAGATGCATTCGAATATCTATCCTGCTATGGCACTAGGTACATTTGCAATTATATGTAATAGTTATAGGAGATTTACCACATTGATAATAAAATCATAATCATTGGGATTATTATACAATGTTACTAGGCACGTGCTCCCAAAATGCAAGTCTCCCAACATTGATACCCACAACTATCCTTGCATTGTCACCCAACAACTCTGATAACTATTCTTAGAAATTTAGCTAATTCTACTATGACTCCACCAACTAGTTATAAAAAAGACATATTATGTCTAAAACATAAAGCAAAAGAGGGTTTTTTCTCCAAGTTAATTTCTATCCAAGAGGGTACCCTACAATATCTGCAAATTTGGGTATTTCTAAGAAAATGCATATGAATCCTCTTATGGATTCCTCTTTTGGGAAACCCCTTTATTTTATCTTGTACTCCACAATTTGTCTTCTAAAAAGGTTCTTAACATTCACGTCAAGGATGACCTCAAGTTTCCCATTTAGCATGCCATATTCATTTTTTATAGGAATATATCTTTGAGTAACCATCCCACTCCCCAAATTATTTTTGAAACATGATACATGAAAGACATCATGGAGTATTCTGTTGTTGGGAATTTATAGTACATCAACCACTTAACCCACTTTTTCTCACACCATATATCAGAGACATAACTTGGGTTGTAGCCTCTTCTTACCATGTGGCCAGAGTATTGTGTATTTGTAGGGTTGTAGTCAGACAAAGACCATATATCCAATATCAAAGTTTTTTTCTAAGCCATGTTTTCCAACATATTTCCTTCCATTTTTTGAACAAGTTATGATTTAGGGTGATAAAGGTGTTTTTCATTTTATTTACTGTGTCGGTTGTGATATGGATTTTAACATTTTTAATGACCCAATCCTTAGGTTATATGGGCTCATAATGATACAATGCTTTAAGCGTGTTCATGGGGGTTCATTTTGGAGGCAAAGTGATATGTAGTATTATACCATTATTATATTGAATGAAACCTTCTCAAAGTGATATGTAGTATTATACCATTATTATATTGAATGAAACCTTCTCATCCTTTTAATTTGATTATCCCTTGTGTAAATTCAAAGATATCCATCCAAGCACTCATTAACTACCTTTGTTTTCCCATACATTTGAGTGTAATGGGAAATCCTCATATTGAAAGTGACCCTTGATAATTTCAAAATTCCTTACGAAAGGTGTCTTTTGAACTTGATATCCTTGTCACTAATGATGCAATGAGGTTCCATGGATACTATAGAGAAATGATTACAAAATAAATTAACAACCCAAAAGGCTATAAACTTGAAAATCAAAACAATTAAATGAGTATTCTTATTTAAACAATAAAGTATCACAAAGATAACATCCTTACCTTTAGAGATTGACAAATATTTGGTGAAGTACATGCATTTTCCCACTTTTGATTTGAAAATCTCTTTAGTCTAGAAAATGCTAGGATAAAGAACAACTTCCAACTTAGTCTTTTTACAGGTGTCATATTATACTACAAATTACTCATTATCATGTTTAATTTTTTCAAGGTATGATAAATTCTTGTAAGTTTTGTCAAAACCCTTAGGAGTAACATAGGGAGAGGTGTGCATATAATGAATATCATGTTCTATATGAAGGGAGGGATGATGTAAAAGTGATTCCCTTTTTAATGACGATAACACCATTCTGGATAGGTTGGCCCTTCTTTCTATCAATAATTTGGAGATACAAAGTTGAGTTGTAGTAGAATATATTATGTACTTAGTGAGGAGATATTGTACCCAATAATGTTCACTAATTGATATGGAGTTGAAGGAGGGTGGATTATCTCATCAAGATAAAGAATCTACAACAATTGATATTATATTTATATTTTATAGACTATTTTGAGTTCATATGATTGAAGGAAACCAATCCATTTATGTTGCTCCTATTTGAGAGAACCTTGTGTTAGTTAATGGTTCAAGCTAACATGATCGGTTTTAATAAAAAAATATTATCAAGGAGGAATTGGTGCGACTCGCCTATTGAATGAAGTATAACCAACATTTCTTTGTTGTGAGTGGACATCCATCGTTCCTTGTATTCAAATTTCTACTTTCAAAGGAAATGGGTCTATCATTTTGTTAGAGTACTACACCAACTCCAATCCCATGTTCTATTTTGTTTACTCCCTAATATGTTGATAGGGTAGAATTCAATTGTGTCAAGATTGAATTCCAATCACTTAACTTGTTTCTTATCAAGAATATTCAAAGTACTATGGGATCAAACAAAATTAGGAATAATTATTTTTCAATTTAGGCAAAAAAAATTGAAGGTATGAAGACTGCCCAATCTAGTCACTGAGATAATAGAGACAAAGGGTTCCCCTATTTTTACTAGTAGAGGGGATTGGTCATGTGCCCTATAGTTATTATCTATATTTTTAAGGAAAGTATCCTCCTTAGTTTTATATTTAGATTATGACTAGTGTATATATTAAACCATAAAATATTCAAGGTGATGTAGAGGTGTCCCTTAAACTAGAGTTGAGTGCATTTACTACAAAGATTTGAGGTTGAAAGATCGGGTTTTTGGATAAACTAGAAACTAGGATTTTTGAGTTGTGACAATCTAAACTTTCCCTCTTAATTGATGCTTCTATCATATGAATAGTTATTTTTCTAGGGCCAACTTCCTTTCCTTTTACTATTTGAGCATGGATCATTATTCATCTATCTATAGTAATGGATTTATCCAAATAATTTTCTTCAAGCATTATTAACTTAGAACTTCTCAATGTATAATTTTTCTATTATGTTTCTATGGAACATGTGATTTAGTCAAACATTGTTAGGGATCATCCTAGTTATGGTCTACTCCTTGAGTTATGGCATATGCAAACCTACGAAAATCTCATTCTTGGATTTTAGTCATCCACCTCTTGCACTAGGTATGGGTTACCCCATCCAAATGTCGTCGAACATATTTAACTTATCCCACTTCTTGTAAATGTGTTGGAACTTGAATTCCAACTTGATTTTGTTTAGAAATTGATGCAGTTCCATGTTTGTATTGTAAGATATCCATCTAAATATTGAAAGTGGGTTTATAGAATTTTTGTGTGAGTAATAAGTTTGAAGGGTGTTGTTCTCTATTCACTAATTGTTTACATGACCCTCTTCCTCCTCGTATATTTTGAGGTTATGGAATAATGTCTTTGTCTCGAGGTGCATAGTTTTTTTAGCTATATCAATTGCATGATTTATTTTGCAAACGTCATGAATATTTTATCCAAATCTTCATTAGTCACATTTTAGGATTTCCCCCTTGACATTTTTTTAAAACCACACAACAAAAGTGAAAATTCACTAATTTTGGTACACTAACTTGCAATTTTCTTGTTATTGAAAATGGATTTACTACTACAACTATTAAAGGTTTAATGAAAACAAAATTCAAATAAATAAGAATAAAAATCCAAAATCAGGGAAAATAATCGGGGAAATTGGACATTAAAGGATGTATTTCTCCTACAAATTTAGTTTCTTCAAATAATCTAGTTGGTTGTATTGATAAAATGATAAGTAATTACAAATAATTAAGAAATGATGAAAGTTTTAAACCATAGTAAGTAAATATTACACTAGAAGAATTTTCAAAACCCTAGGTAACTTTGAACTTGACAAACTATCAAAACTACTATCGTCAAATTCCTTAAACCAAAAGATATAGTATGAAACATATATAACATAATAATCACAATTCTATCCCAAATAACATCATTTTTTATGATTATAAAAAAATAGAATAACAATTATCTATAGAAATCCTACTCCCTCTCTGAGTTGAATAAAAAACCAAATGATTAAACCCTACATTGAGCCTGATTTTGTGTCAGAAGAGGAAGGGTATCTCAAGTTCACAAAAATAACCCAAATCCTAAAGTAGATCTAATACCAAAATAAACTTAAACACTATACCTTATATGTCTTAGGATGTTTCCCCTAAAGCCTCCATGATGAATTATCTTAAAGTAGTGCTTCATCATAGTCTAAAGTCCTCTATGATGTGAGTTGTTTTATCACAAACAAAAATAAATAAAAGTAGAAATTTTATTCAATTGGATAGTAAAATCCAAAAGTTAACAAAACAAACAAAACCTTATCTTGGATATTTGATCTTCCAAAAGTGGGAAAAATTTAATCCAGCAAAAAAAGTTAAATGTCAACTACCTAAAATAGGATTACAATCCATTGTAAAATAAAAGTATGTCCTTCATGATTGCTCCTTATATGTTGTGTGATGAATGAAAATCCATGCCCATCCTTGACTTTATAAATTACTACAATAGGTGTTCCTATGTTTTACATGTGTTCCTAAGTTAGAAACACTATTTGAGGTATAAAATATAACACTCCCTATGACCGAGAAAAGTGTTCTCTACCAATCCTAGACTCTCTCTAAACAACTCAAACATTTCCTTTCTCAATAAAATCAGAAAGATATATGTAACCAGTTTCTAAACATACTTTACATAAATAACTCCCTTATAAACTCTGTCCTTGGAAAATGGGACTTGATGTTAATGTGCTTGGAGTGGTCATGTAAAATTCGATTATTAGAGAGTTTAATACAACTATAATTATCATTGTAGACCATAATAGGCTTCAATATATCACCTGTTAGTCCCAATATCAACTTGTAGAGCCATACAACTTCACATCTATAATCAATAATCAGAAAGACACTAATATTTTCTAATGTCATCATACCACCCATTGAAACTAATATTTTATTGGTGGAAAGACATGAAACATGGAAAATGTAGAGTCAATAATGTTAGTCAACTCATCCACACCTAAAGCTTCTACTTTTACTAAAAATGTTTTGTGTTTATATTGTTTCTTACCTTTCCATTTCTTCCTCTTGGTTGAGAAGCAAGGTGGCCATGATTGTTTCATTTGAATCACTTCTCATGGTTGAAAACCATCTTATATTGGTTAGAATACCCTAAGTATTCCTTCTTATTCTAACTCTTCATGTATTCTTATTTATTTCCTCCTTTCCCCACCTTCTCAATGAGTGCTAAGTATGGTGCATCCTCATAGTTGGATTAAACTATATGCAATATTGTCTTCTCCCCTACAAAATAATCCCCAAAGACTTCAAATGAATGTATCTTATCATAACCACATATACATAGTACAAAATGATTCCAAGATGGACCAAATCCTTTCAAAAATATCAAACTATCTCATTATTCTCGATCCTGTCACCAACTCTAGTAATTGATCTCTCAACTCTCTGATTATCATGAGATAGCTAGTTATTTTGTTAGTCTCATGTAGGTATTGTTCAAAAAAACATGTATTCCAACAGAGGATAGACACCTTCATAAACCAATCATACAACCATATCAAAGATCAATACATCGATGTTTTGACGTTGTAAAACCTCTATGGGGAAACATCCATGGCCCCAACCAACACGACCACTTGGAGGAATTTAGTAATGAAAAAGAAAAATATTACAAATTGATTTACAAGAGAGTTTCTCACAATCAATAATCAAAAAATTTCTCTCCATTCTCTTTCAATAGATATCATGGTCTAATCGGGCGTTAAGCCACATATCAATGTAGCTATTAAGACAAAGGATAATATGAATCGTCAGATCATTCTATGTCAAGAGGATTTTGTGACTATCATATTTCATAACTACAAATACATACTGATTCATACTAAAGAAACACACTTTTACCTAACGAAAAATTAGACCAATTTGAGCTTAACTAACTCCTAAGTGTTTAAATACCCTAACATCCCCCCTTAAGAAAAACTTGGGATAGGATTGAAGGATTTAAAAATGTGACACAATAGGAGAAGGAAGGAGGAATTAAATCCTATCCCCCCTTATTGAAAACTTCTTGAACTCCTAACATAGATCGAAGTTTTGAAAACTTTTCTTTTGTAAGAGACTTTGTGAAAATTATGCCAATTGATCTTCTATAGGGAAGAAGATAAATTCAATAACTCGACCATGAATGAGATTTCCAATGAAGTACATGTGTAGTTCGATTTGTTTGTTGCACTCATCTTGAACTGGATCTTTCTTGAGATTGATGGAACTCTTATTGTTGCACCAAAGGGTGGTCAGATTCTTTTGTTAGAAGCCAATCTTTGAAATGATATGTCAAAGCCAAAATGATTCTTTACTTGCATTAAATTTTTCTTGGTACTCTGTTTCTGCTGAAGAAAGAGAAATAACACGTTGTTTCTTATAGACCCAAGTGACAGATCATGAACCAAGGTTGAAAACATAACGTCTAGTAGACTTTAGATCATCAGGGTCTCTGATCCAATCTGAATAGGTTAAGCAAACCAATAAAGGAGTCCCCCCTAAGCTATAATGTATCCTAAATGGAACTATACCCCAAACATATCGAATTTTCCTTTTAGATGATTTCCAATGTTTTTCATGGGGTGTTTGCATATCTTGGGAAATAAGACTAATAAAAAAGAAAATATTAGGATGGGTATGAGTCAAGTATAAGAGGATACCAAATAAATGATAGTACAAAGTGGAATCAACTTCGAGAGAAGTACAACTATAAATTTTTTTGACTCCATACTGGAAGGGAGAAGGGGCTAGTTTTGAATCTTCCATGTGAATGCAATGAAGAACATCACAACCATAGTTAGACTAGGAAAGAAAAATTCCTTCCTTGGTTTCCAAAATTTGGATGCCACGGAAATAGTGAAAATATCTTAAGTCAATCATTTCAAATTTCTTCTTAAGGATGGATTTCACAAGGTTTAAAATTTTAGTGTCACTACCAGTGAGGATAAGATCATCAACATAAAGAAAAAGTATTATTAGATGTATTCCTACTTTCTTGGTGTTATCACATAGTTTATAGTTTGAGAAAAAACCATCTCGAGCCACAAGTGTGTGACACAACTGGGAACACATATCACTGTCACCTCAGTAGATGTCCCCCTAGTTTTAGTGAAGGGAAAATCCAACACAAGGGAGGATTGTCGGTTGACCCTATGGGTATTAAGATGGAAAGTATAAAGTGATTGGAGAATGATCCTATAGGTCAAGGTCAAATAATGGAAATATTCTTGAGAGAAATTCTTATGAGGTGGAAAATGGTTTCCAAGGTAGTATACCTACAAAACAATGTTAGACCTGCCTGGAACAAGATAATTTATGAATATTTAAGCCTTAAAACCAAAGGGGAATCAACAAGAAACCTTGGTGTCCCAAAATTGCAGTAGTATGGAAATATATATAAACAATAAATGAATTATTAAAACTACAACATTAACCATCAAAATCATGTGAAAGATGTTGAAAATAAAGCTAGAAACAAGTAGATAACTTTCCAATGATTAGAGAAAGACTTAGATAACAATTAGAGGGATGTTACTAAGTGTTATCAACAAGATATGTAGAAACCTTATGGATGTAGCAATTTTTTTCTACTACAACAAATTCTATCCACTAAAATCAACAAGCAAACCAAACAAACAATATCTTATAACTAGTAGAATAATTACCAAGGCTTACATGTGAATTTCAATGGTAGAAAAGTGAGTAAAATAACAAGAGAGGATGATTTTGTAGAATCCCTATTCAATGTGGATAAAATATTATTTTAGAAGCTATATCACTTGGATAATCAAGACGCCATTATGGAACAATATAGATTAAATAATTTAAAATCAAATTCCAAACTTGCACAGTTCAATCTCCTTGATATCATGTTTACCAATGCATAATATTCAATATAAAATGAAAAAAGACTAGTTCCCTATCTATTTGGTTATGGGTGTAATCCCTTTTACTTCCTAGAGAAAATAAACCTTATCAAGGTAAATCTACAAGGGTGTAATCCCTTTTAATCCTTGTAGAAACCTTTTCAATATAGCATTTTCAATGACAACAAAGATAGATCTTGATGGAGGGTGTATTCCCTTATACGCCTTGAAGAGTTTGACAACATAACCTTGAGATACAGAAGAAAAAAACATAATTTCATAAATTACTTACCTAATCCAAGAGATAGAATTAAAAACCATTACTTATCAATAATAGTCCACCAAATTCCAAAGAAACAAGCATCCAAGAGATAGTTCTATCCTTTTTCCTCCAATAGACAAGTATTCCATCCAAAATGCACCAAAGAAAAGGGACAAAATTTCCCAAGTAGGGTGAAAATTTCAGCCAAGAATATTATGTAATTATCCAAGTATGATGATAAAATGAAAGTGAGGTGACCTCTATTTATATGAGGTCACTTAAAACCAATTTTTCCACTTTTAAAAGTCAACAACAAATGACAAGGAGGTTTGTTATCACACAATATATACTTTCCCAAAGCCTAAAGGCAAGTAGCCCTAGATTGACGAAATGTGGAGGTAGTCCTATCACTGTCACCTCGATATGATACATTTTTTTATTTAGGAGGAGAATAAACTCAATTCAAGGGAGACGTCCCACAGCCTAGTTGGTTGAGGAAGGGTAAAATACCACATAAAAACCCACCTCTCTTTCTAGGTCACTCAATGAAAGAAATCATGTGGTAAAGTTTAAAGGGGCAAAGGAAAATGAAATGAGTGGTACCTTCCATTTACCAATGAAACAACCAACATTAGCAACAAGAAATGATATCAATGTTTCAAATCAATGACTTCAAGATATAAAAATGCTACTGAAAAACTAAAAGATGAAATGTATAGCAACAATAAATATGTCTAGAGATTGAAAGCTATGATGACATAAAATATATAAAAACTTTTCAAGTTTGATAGTACTTTGTCACTCACAATTTCAAGATTTAAATCAAGTCAATAATTGACTTGAATAGGCTATCAAAACACTTGTAACAAAATCAAATAGATAATGACGACAACAACAAAACCACTTCAGAAAAGCACTTAGTTTAGGCAACTTAGATAAACACTTTAGTATATATTGATAGAAACTTGCTTAATACAAATGTTGAGTGGTTTTATGGAAAGTTTAAGGAATTTTAAGGGGCTGCAATGATGGATTTAACAACAGTTACAATAGAATAAAAAAAATTAAACAAATTCATAATTTTGCACTCAGATCAATAGCAAAGGGAAGACTAGAGACTTGGGATGATAACACATAGGCTAGTGCAAATTTCTGGGTTAGTTTTAGTAGTTAGTATGTTGATTAAGGCTACTAAATAAAGGATGTAACAACAAATTTAGCAGCACCAGTATGGATGTTAGTGTAGAATTATAGGTAATTTTTTTGAAAGTTTGTTTGGTATCATTCATCCACAAGAGTGTATAAGTCAATGCCTTTTAGGGGCTTATAGAGTCAATAATAGTAACAATATTACTTGGGAAATACAATAATGATAATTTTTGGCTAAGGTAACAAGTAAATGAAAGAGGTGTTGGCACTTCGAGGTCTCAATCATTTTCCCCTTTAAGGGAGGTTTTGCTAGAGAGTAGGCACTTCTAGGCCGTAGCGTACCTTCCTTCCATAGTTTTTTTGAAAGACAATTTAATTGGTGATATAATAAGATTAATAGAGATATATAACCTTAGGAATTTAATAATCACTCCCAAGAAAATGTATAATTGGCAAGATCAATCTAGTAGAATAGTTATAGGGAGAAATAAGCATTTGTTGTTTCTCCCTTAGAGTTTAAATAAGAAATTTCATAATCTTTGACATGAAACAAGTAAATTTTACCAAAAACATCCATAACATGAATAAAAATTCATATTTTTGATCCAGGTGGATATTGGTGGCCACCCACCTATTCCACTTGGACC
>CBVK0102051596.1:0-15441 GCA_900067695.1 Picea abies
TTGAACTCGAAACCTCATGGAACTTCATTTTCACGGCACTTGCCAACTGAGATGCCCCCCCGGGGGCACTAAGAAACCATTTTAACCACCAAGGTGAAATGAGGAAAAATGTATAATTTTCAAGCAAACATTTTCTTAATCAATAAAGGAATCTTTACAACATGTTCAAGTGCTTCAATTATTAAATGACACTTACCACAAGAATGGACTTGTTACCTAATGAAGCAATACTTGTTGTCCTCTGTGGGGCAAGTTGGTGCGGTGGACATTGCTATTTTCAACCAATTGTGATATGTGGTGATAGGAAGGGATTTCCTTTCTTATATAGTTCCTGGAAATCCATGTATTCAACTTGCAACCCTCGAGAAATCATCTCCTTAGTTACCCCTAGCCCAGGGGGGTAACATATTTCTCCTACATCTGGACATGTGTTCACTGTATAGTACATGAGAATCTAAAAATATCCTGGTAAGACATGTTTCTACACATACTCAAGAAAATATATCATAGCATTAAGGGGTTTCTTTTTCACCCTTTACTCATATAATCAAATTTTCAAATTTTCAACATTGACAATGATTCAATAATTATTTTTTTACTTTTTTTCAAAAACTTATAACTAACATGTAATATGATTCGAGAAAATGTACCACAAGAACTATGCATAAATGAAAATAAAGAAACATGTAAAATGAAGCATGAAATTAAATTCAACTACACTACAATGAACACACAAATGCAATGCATGAAAGAAAATGACCTACCTACTTACCTAGCATCCGAAGTCCCTAGAAATCAGGTCCTAAAGATGTTAGGTGAAATTGTACAACCAATGCAACCAATTGATCATCTCATCAAGGTATCTCCCCAATTGTACAACCAATGCAACCAATTGATCATCTCATCAAGGTATCTCCCCTTGTGATTAATTGCATAATACAACAAAGGCAAGTCAAATACATAATACTCATGAGAATAGATAAGAATGTGATAAACCATAGAACGAAACTCATGGAGGTGGGTGGGAGGGAGAGAATTGTGCTAGAAAGGGTAGCAACAATCTCGATCAATCCATATCTAAACAAGACTACTGCATATAGACGATGACTCGTATTGATCATTACTTAGAATACCATTTCTCCTTAAAGGTTGAGAGGCGATGAGAGATACAAAGATGAATATATGAGATAAGGGATAACATTAGGTCTAGAGGAAGAATCATTCTCTACACTTAAAACATGTTACTTATATATCTGTGCATCAATGAAACAACCCCCAATTTAAAAAAAATGTTTCTTTGTAGCGTGAATCTATGCTTGTTCTGAATTGACCATGGTATTATTTCCATCAAAATCTAACATAAAGGTGGTTGAAAATCATGTAACAAATACAAGTGCTCAAAACAATATGCATCACAACTCCCAAGGTATGATTTAGAATCATGAGTATACTACGACAAGTCATCCTGGGCTGGATGACATCCATGTACATTCATATCATCATCAAGCTACCAAATACCAAGATCATCCAAGTATGAAGAATAGTTATCTGAAGAAGAAAACTCATTGCTCTTCATTTGAAAACTGCCCTCAATGTCGTAAAAGGGATTTCCATCAAAAGTGAAAAAACCCATGTCCCATCTATTCCTTCCAACATGTATGAAAACATGAATTTGTTGATCGATTGAATCTGAGGGTTGATCCATGAATTTACCTATATCAATGAAACTTATTATTTCCTCACAAGGCTTGAGAATCCCATCTTCCTCACTGGGCACCAATGTCGCGTCTGGGTATTCAATGTGAGAAACTTCATCAAGGTCTTCCTGGTAACTTTCTTCACAAACCTATTCTTCAAGCATATCTTCATATGTAGGGACTTTCTCTTCAGTGAGACGTGCTTCATCAATTTTTTCTTTACCAGAATCTCGGGATAATTCCTTTATGAGATTCATCATATGCTTAACAACTTGATCAACAAATTTTTTCACTTCCATATGTAAGAATTTCCTCAAGACATAATAAGTTATGGAAAAGGTTTTATCCCATGGTGTCGTAATTCCATTGTCTGAAATGACACCTTAATGGACTTATGATATGATCTCAAGGCCCATCAAAGATGGAAAGAGTATATTCCCTTAATGGAGTTGCGAGATAAACTTTGTATGAATTTGATCAATAATGAAAAAGGGAACTTCCCTCAATGGAGTCTCCATGAAATTTATGGGAAAATACTTTGTGATAGACTTGACAAGTGTCATTATGGGATAAAAAGGATTCAAAATCCTCCCTAGAAATGACACCAAAAATGTTATCACACAGTTTATATTTTAGGCAAATCCCAACCCAACCCACAATTATGTGACACAACTAGAAACACCTATCACTATCACCACAATAGATGTCCCCCTAATTTTAGTGAAGGATAAATCCAACACAAGGGAGTCTTCTCGGGTGACCCTAGGGGGATAGAGATGGAAAGTGGAAAATGATTGGAGAATTCCCCTATAGGTCAATATAAAATAATGGAAAAAGGATTGAGATAAAGTAGTATGAGGTGCTAAATGATTTCCAAGGTAGTGTACTTCCAAAACAATGTTAGACCTTCTTGGAGCAAGACAATTTATGAAGATTTAACCCTCCAAACCAAATGGAAATAAAAAAGAAACCTTGTTGTCCCAAAATTACAGCAGTATGGACATATATATCATCAATAAATGAGTTATGATAGCTTCAACTTTAACTGTCAAGATCAAGTGCAATATGTTGGAAATAAAACTAGAAAGAAGTAGATAATTTTCCAATGATTAGAGCAAGATTTTGATAGAAATTAGAGGGTTGTTACTAAGTGTTATCAGAAAGATGTGCAATAGTCCTATTGATCTATAAAAGAAATTCTACACCAGAAAATTCTAGCCACTAAAATCAACAACTAAACCTCCCAAACAATAGCTTATAACTAGAAGAACAATTACCAAGGCTTACAAGTGAATTTCAGTGATAGAAAAGTGAGTAAAAGAATGAGAGATGATGAGTTTTCTACAACCCTATTGTCTATAGCTAAAATTTTGTTACAATAGCTATATCACTTGGTTAATAAATATGCCCTTAGGGAAAAATAAAGATTAAATCTTGTACAATAAAATTTCAAACTTAAAAAATTCAATCTCCTTGATATCACGTTTACCAATGCATAATATTCAATCTCCAATGCAAAAAGACTAGTTCCTTATCTATTGGGTTATGGAGTCTCTTGTTTATGATCTAGGGTTTATTACCTTTATAGGGGTGTAATCCCTTTTACTCCCTAGAGAAAACAAACCTTAGAAAGGTAAATCTACAAGGGTGTAAGCCCTTTTACTCCTTGTAGCAACCTTTGCAAAATAACCTTTCAAAGAGAAAAAATATATATCTTGATCGAGGGTGTATGCCCTTATACTCCTCCAATGATTTTGACAAATTGACCTTGAAATCAAGAAGAAAAACATACAATTGCATAAATTTATTACCTAATCCAAGAAACAACATGAAAAACCCTTACTTATCAAGAATATTCCACCACAGTTGCCAAGAAACAAGAATCCAAGAGATAGCTACATTTTTTCCTCCAATAGAAAAGTATTCCATCCAAAATGCACAAAAAGAAGAGAGAGATATAATTTCCCAAGTAGGGAGAAAATTTCAACCAAGAATATTATGTTATTATGACATCCTGATGATAAAATAAAAGTGAGTTGACCTTTATTTATATGAGGTCAACTAAAAACAATTTGTCCACTTTTAAAAGTCAACAATAAATTAGAAGGAGGCCAACCTCTTCTATTTGCTTTTACAATTTACAAAATTAAAATTTACATAAAATAAATCCCTAATGATGATGACGTCATGCCCTAAAAGGGTGACGTTGGGCTAAGTATGAGACATTGAGCCTCAAAGTGAAGATCGCTTGTCTTCTAAATGCCATGTGTCATTTCGTTGTGTGCTAGAGTGACAAGTAATGCATCTCCCTCCATGAAATGACATAACATCATCACTAGAACCATCAAACCCCATCATAACCCCATAATCCAAGGTGACATCAAGGGATAGGGTATGATATCCTAGGCCTCCCATGGCCAATGTTTAGGTGCAAGGGGCCACAATTTCATCTTCACATGTTGTCCAAATTTCTTCAAAGGAAACATTCATCTTCTCAAGTGTGCAATGAGTGGGGTGCATCATCCATCATGTGAGCTTCAAGCCCCTATGAAGGTTCAAGTGACCTAGTCCCTCAATAGAAAAGATTACACCTAGAAAGGTATTGCAAAGAGAAACAAGTATGCCCTCCAAGTTTTAGGAAATGAGACACACTTCCATGCTAAACCTAGTGGAAGAGAGGAAGAAAAAATTTAATCAAGAAAGTAAATGACACAACAATCACACAGTACACATATATTTTACCCTGGAAACCCAAACTAGGAAAACCAACATTCCTTGAGAGTTTTTCTCCTTGTTGTATTATTCATTTAGAATAAAATATTACATGTCTAACCTTGGTCCACAACTAAGAAACAATTGACATCATACCCTCTTTCTTATGCAAGAACAACCCTGTAGCCAATTCGACTTACATCTGCATGACCAACAACCTCTAATTTATAGAATCTTGGTGATTATCCATTCATCATATAAATATTCAATATTATTGATTATCCTTTACAGCCTTACAACATGCCTCTTTATAGGCTTTATAGTAGGAAAAACCCTAAAGAAAAGGCACCCAAAAACGGTTATAGATCCATGCAGATCATTGGATACAAATCCTGCGAATCTCAGGATTCTGTTACAGTCGACTACCAAATTGTATTACCCGTTGACTACCAATCAGAATTCATTCGGTCTTTAATCAGTTGCAACATGCCCACCTATCGACTTCTTGTTGTTTGACCTCTTCGACTTGTTGTCTATGTCTTTACCATGTTGAACCACCTCGACCTTTGACTTCAACTTTACCCAGTTGACCAACCTCGAACTTTGAATTGCTTTCAATTCACCTTGATTTCGTCTTTACATGGTCGAACCACCTCGACCTTCAACTTTAACTGTCATTCGATCCACCTCGAATTTCACTGGAAAGAATATAAAAACTCAACATTCTCCCACTTGTTGTATTCTTTGCTGAAACCAGGAGACCTTTGAAGTTTCATTCACAGGCCCAGGGAAAAAACGCCCATTTCCTCTTTGCACCAAGATAACTTCACAAAAATCATAGACTTGGTCAATGAGTCTACTATGTTTTCCAACATGTCTACTTTTTACAAAAGCACCTTGATTCTTTCCACCATGTCTCTCACAGAATGGTATTGTAATCAATGTGCTTAGTCTTTGAATGATAAGTTGGGTTCTTTGCTAGAAATATTTCTCTTTGACTGTTGCAACTTATCTTCATATCTCTCTGCTCAAACTCAATTCTTGAACACAACCTTTGAAACCATACTTCTTCTTTGCTTCCATGAGTAGCTTCCATGTATTCAACTTTTGTTGTTGACAAGGCTATGACCGCCTGTCACTTACTCATCCAGATTATTGCTTCACTGAACATTTTTAACACATATCCAATGGTCGACCTCTGTCAATCCAAATATTCATCCCAGTCAACATCGACAAAGCCATGTACATTTAATTCACTTTCACCTCCAGGTTTTCCTTGATAGAATATAGCATAATATTGTTTTCCACACACATACCTGAATACTCTCTTGACAATTGTCTAGTTCTCCTTCCCAGGTGTCGACATGTATTTGCTCAACACTCACACTACATGGGAAATGTTTGGTTGAGTGCACACTATCACATAAATTAGACTACTCACAACACTTTCATAGGGAACACATTCCATGTCCTCTATTTATTCCTATGTATTATGAGTCTGTTCAACAATTAGCCTTGCTCCCACATGAATTGGCACCTTCACCGGTTTTCTATCATGCATGTTGAAACATTTCAAAATTGTTTCAACATACTTCATCTGGTTCAACCAGATATTTCTAGCTACTCTATCTCGCTTAATCTCCATTCCCAGAATGAAGTTAGCTTCACCGAGATCCTTCATGTTGAACTTGGAGGAAAGATGCTTCTTCACTTCCTTTATTGTGTCCATGTTGTTTCCAATACGCAACATGTCATCGACATACAAAGCTACATATATGAAATTACCACCTTCTTCTTTGGAATATATGCAACGATCAACTTTTTTTCTCACAAATCCCAAACTAAGGATGTATGTGTTGAACTTTTGGTACAACATCCTTGGTGATTGATTTATACCATAAAGGGATATTTCCAGTTTACATACCAAATATTTATTTCCCTTTACTACAAATCCTTAACGTTGTTTCATGTAAATTTCCTTATCCAGGTCCCCATGTAAGAACACATTCTTCACATCCATCTGTTCTATTTCCAGATCAAATGTTGCATCCAGAGACATTAGTATTCTAATGGAAGTTAATATTGCAACAGGGGAAAAAATCTCATCGAAGTTGACTCCTTAGACTTGGGAATATCCTTTCACTACCATTCAAGCTTTGAATTTCTCGACTTGATCTGCTACATTCATCTTCGTCTTGAATACCCATTTGCTACCGATAGGATTTCTTCCACTAGGAAACTTGACTAAATCCCATGTCTCATTTTTATGAAAGGATTCCATCTCTTCAACCATGGACTCCTTCCAGAGTTTTCCCTTTGTTGAGTCAACTACCTCCCCAACTTACTTGGGCTCATTATCAATGGGAATTAACACAAATGTGGAATGGAATACCTTTCAACTGGTTTTCTTACTCTTTATGACCTCCTTACCACCGAGATCAGTTGTTCCACCTCTTCTTATGATTCAATCAACTCATATGAATCATATTCTTCATTCCTCAGTTCAAACAACATCGTCTTAGGATTATTCTCATTCTGAACAATTACTTTAGGATCAGTATTACTTTCAACTTCTATGAATACCACATCTCAACTATACACTATTTTCCTTGATGCAGGATCCCATAGCTTATATCCTTTGATTCCTTCCTTGTATGCAATGAAAATACATTTGATTGCCTTATTGTCCATCTTGCTCCTTTTTTCCTTGGGAACATGCACAAATGTATCACAACAAAATACTTTGATATGTGAAACCAAAGGATTCTTACCCAATCATACCTCATTTGGATTTGTGTCAACTAGCGCTGACGAAGGAGACATATTCAATAGATATTTTTTAGTGTCGACTACCTTTGCCTAGAATTATTGTGCGATCCCATTACCATTGAGCATGCTCTTTGCCTTGTCCATCAATGTTCTTTTCATTCTTTAGACAACTCCATTTTTTTAATGGGGTATATGGTGTGGTAGTTTGACATGCTATGCCACACTGCTTGCAGAATTGATCAAAATATTTTCCACATAATTTACCACCATTGTCAATTCTCAACACCATAATCTTCTTATCTATCTGGTTTTCTACAAGAGATTTAAACTCTTTAAAATTCTTGAAAACATTTGATTTCTTTCTCAGGAAATATATCCATGTCTTCATAGAAAAATCATCTATGAAGGAAACATAATATAGGGATCCATCAAGTGAAGGCATTGTAATAGGGCCAAACACATCACTATGAACCAACTCTAGAATCCCATTTTCCCTTTTCACTACAAATGGGAACCTCAACTGTCTTAGTTTTCCATATATACAATGTTTACAAAATTCAAATTCTAAATTACACTTAGGAAATCCTTCGACTATACCTTTATTGTGCATAGCTCGAAGTCCTTTTTCTCCAATGTGTACCATCCATTTGTGCCATAGCATGGTCATGTATACTTTATGATGACTTTTCAAGTTGGTTTTAATTGACTCAACCCAATTCTATTCAAGTCGAGTCAAAGTCGAGTCAACTTCAAGAAGAGTGGTACTATTGCATCCAGTCGAGTCGACACCCTCTAGAAACTTGTATAGTGTTCCAATACAAACTCCTTTCATTAAGACCATCACACCTTTGACTATCTTGAACGAATCCTTATGAAATAGAGTGTGCACTCCAACATCACTCATCTTGCTGACAGATATCAGGTTTCTTTCCAAACCCAAAATGTGTAGCACATTTGGAAGGGTTCTTTTCCTCCCATCCTGCAGTATCAGTCAGACTCTTCCTCATCTGACAATTTTGGTTGTCGAGTTGTCTCTCAAGAACACATCACCTCCATCATATTAGTCATACTCACAAAACCATTCTCTATGTGGTGTCATATGATAGGATGTTCCTGATTCGATTAACCAAACATATTGATTTGACTATGTACTAGTCGATGCCAGGTACACATCGCCTTCGTTACCTAGGGTCGTCTTTCTCTCAGTTGACTGCTTCTTGTCAGATCCTGTATTGACTTCCATCACCTTGGACTTGTAGTTCTTTTTGTAATTCCCAACTTTGCCTCATTTACAACATCTTCTTGCTGACTGGACTGGGGATTTATATATACCCTTCGACTTAGAATTTTTACTAGATATTTTTCCTTTATCTCTGTCAATCGGTCAACCTCTCACCACTAAAGCATATTTGGTCAATCCTTCCATGTTCTTCCTTCTCATTTCTTCTGACAATAGAGATGCAACCATGTCTTCTAGCGCTAATGTGGTTGTATTACTGACAATAGAGATGCAACCATGTCTTCTAGCGCTAATGTGGTTGTATTAATCCCTATATCCAAGACTAAGCTATCCCAAGAGTCTGGAAAATAACATAATAGGATAATACACTTCTCCTCCTCAGTGATTTTAATATCCACAAAAGATAACTGACTTATAATGGTATTAAACAAATTTAATGCTCAGTCATTGAAGTTCCATCACTCATTCTTAGAAGATATAATTTATTTATGAGAAACAACTTGTTTACCAGGGATTTTGATTGGTACAATCTTCCCAACTTGTTCCATAGTGTCTTGACCGAATCTTCACATGAGACATTCAACAACATTGAATTTGAAAGACAAAGTCCAATCATACTCCTTTCTCTTCTCTTGAGTTTCTCCCATTATTTCATCGACATACCTGCTGACATGGTACCTGGATAGACTGTTGTCCATTGTTCTCAATATACAAGGATATGTTTAATTTTAAGCTTCCAAAGATACAAATTTTGGTCATTGAATTTTTCAATCTTTATTCTCAAACTGCTCGCCATTCTTTAACACAATATTTAGCACAATCTTTAAATATTTCTAACTTGCGACTCTTACTGTACCTAGTGTTTAGCTAAGATCCAAGACTATTAAGCCAAGCTTTGATACCACATGTTAGGAAATGAGACAAAATTCCACGCTAAACCTAGCGGAAGAGAGGAAGAAAAAATTTAATCAAGAAAGTAAATGACACAAAAATCACATAGTACATAGAGATTTTACCCTGGAAACCCAAACTGGGAAAACCAACATTCCTTGAACATTCCACTCCTTGTTGTCTTATTCATTCAGAATAAAAGGTTACATGTCTAACCTTGATCCACACCTAAGACACAATAGCCATCATACCCTCTTTCTTACACAAGAACAACCTTGTATCCAGTTTGGCTTACATTTGCATGACCAACAACCTCTAAATTACAGGCTCTTGGTGATTAACCATTCATCATCTCAAGATTCAATACTATTGATTAGCCTTTACAAAATTACAACATGCCTCTTTATATTCTTTACAGTATGAAAAAACCTAAATAAATGGCGCCCAAAAACAATTACAGAATAATGTAGATCACTGGCTACAAATCACATGAATCTTGAGATTTTATTACAGTCGACTACCAAATCATATTACTTGTCGACTACCAGTCGTACTTCATTTGGTATTCAGTCGATTTCCACATGCCCACCTGTCAACCTCTTGTCGGTTGACCTCTTCAACTTTTTTTCTATGTATTTACCATGTCGAACCACCTCGACCTTCGACTTCGACTTTACTTGGTCAAATAACGTAGATCTTCAACTTGTTGTTGATTCACCTCGACTTTGTCTTTCTCCGGTCGAACCACCTCGACCATCAACTTCAATTGTCAGTCGATCCACCTCTAATTTCACTGCAAATAATATAAAAACCCAACACCAATGCTCCACAAGTGACATGTATCATATAAAGTAATCCATATTTAATAAAAGAACCACCCAAATATGTGCATTAAATCCCCCCTTTTCAAATTAAACAAATTCTCAAAGACCTTATACAACTTGAAATTTTTTAAGTATGGGAGGGTTGTCATGGTGCCCTATTGGGTAGATCAATCCCCAAGTCAAGGAGTGCTTCCCAAGAATACCCTCTCTAATTAATGTCAAAGAGTATGAGGTGGATGGGGGTATGAATTTTGGGCATGGGGTTTCTCAACATACAAGGACTCATATTGTCTCATTTATGGGTGCCTTTGTAGAGGGTGCATGGGGTTTTCTTGACATACAAGGGCTCATATTGTCTCATTTATGGGTGCCTTTGTAGAGGGTGTGCTACATCCTCGTTTGCAATACAACATTTTTCCAAGCCCTTTATTTTCCATTAATTGATTATGGTGCAAAACATTGAGTGCTATGTGCAATGGATATTAAGGAGAACCGCAATGCCACTTGCAGCTAAGAACACATTGAGTGCCATGTGCAAGAAAAGTAAAAGACAACGCAAATGCATTCCCTCAACAAGCGAGACAATTATTAATTACGTGTTTTTATTTTTACATGTCATTGAATTTTTTGTGGAGAAGCATTTCATCACTCTCAAGATCTTAGGGAAAGAATCTAGAGGATAATTTTATGGCTCTTATATTTTTCTAGCTACAGCCTGTCTAGGCCTTTATCCCCTTCTTCCCATGAAATGAGGTACAATCCCTTCTTGGGTCAATAAGCCCAAAAACCCAAAATATGAGGAAACAAAGGGGAATACACATGGAAAGTGTTAAGTATGGATGGGAATGTTACAATGACCCTTCAAGGAGACCCTCTAGTAGCGACCCTTTTCTGGAGGGTGACCCACTTACTAGGAAAGCATGTCAACCACCAAGGTGAAATGAGGAAAAATGTATAATTTCCAAGAAAATGTTTTCAAAAAGAAGAAAGGACCCTCTACAACATGTTCAAATGCTTCAATTGTTAAAATGAAACTTACCATGAGATTTAACTTGTTACCTCATGAAGAAAGACTTGTTTTCTTCTATGGGGAAAGCTAGTGTGGTGGACACTACTACTATTGATTAGTGGTGATGTGTGGTAAGAGGATGGGTTTGTTAGCTCAAATACGTCTCAAAACTCCATGTATTAAACCTCTGGGCCTCTATACGTCATCTCCTTAGTTACCCATATAAATGGGGGGTAACAGGGTCCAAGAGGAGAATAAGGGTGATGATTGTGGAGGCTTCCAGGGAGACTAGAGAGGAGGATATGGTAGAGGAATAGGTAGAGGATATAGTGGGGGAGGATATATAAAACCCACCTACTTCAACTATGGAAAGACAAGCCATTTGGTGCAGTACTGCACCAAGCCCCATGTGTTATGTGGATATTACCACAACGTAGACCATGTCATGGAAGATTGGCTAGAGTTGGTGGCAATTTGGGAAGATAAAAGGGGGTGTTGCAACATGGTGACTACTGATCCATGCAAAGAACATAATCTTAAATAATAAGTCAATGTACAGGTAGTAACTTGAGAGGTATCCGCACAAGAAATGACCTGAATAGAGGAGAGTGCATGGGACAACATTTAGAGGGAAAGCAGGAAAACAACACATGCACCTCCCAAGTTTGACACTATATATAAAAAGCAGTTCCTACACAATGCACAAAAGGTGATTGAAGAGGTACATGTGCATGAATAGTTATGACACATGGCATGTGATGAATAATGGTGCAACACTTACCTAGAAAAAAACTTAGAGAAACATGTAAGTGAATTCTTACATTGTTGTCTTAAAGTGTTGGGTGATCCTATGGGTACCAAGAATTTGACACACATGTTGATGACATGGATCAAGAAAGGAGAGATTGAAGCTTCTATTTATTCCCTACTACTGGAAAGTGATGCATGCCATGTTAGTAGGAGGAAGAAGATGAGAAGATAATTCAAAATGATATTTGAGTCAGGTAGCTATGAGAGGGAAGGTTTTATGTTGGACCTAGGGTATGATGTGAACATATCTCCAAACAAGTCACAGGAGTTGATGGGAAAACCTAAGTTGGTGTGGTCTCCCATTCAACGCAGGCTCACAAACCAGTATAGGGTTTATCCCATTGGTAGGTTGGAGAAGGTTGAATTTAACATCAATGGGGTGAATATAGAAGAATATTTTGAAGTGATAGAAATTATGGATGATTTAGACCCATATCCAACTTTTCTTGGGATTGAATAGGTGTTTGATAACAATGTCTCTTGAATTTGAAACAAACGAAGATATATTTTGAGATAGAACCTTTGCACACAATTTATTCACTGGACTCAACCGAGGGTGAAAATAAATGAACCATTGAACGAGGATGTGCAATGTTCGATTATTGAGAACATCTACAACATCATATGGTGCATGCAGGATTACGTGAATTTTATAGTCGATGGAAAGCTAGACAAGCATATGATCATATGAAATTGATTGAAAGGATGAGATGAATTGATGGAAACATAATATGTACAAAGTGTACACTAGGAGATGCACATGGATCACTAAAGTAGTGCGTTGGATTGGATCGAAACTATACGACCTACTACAGTTTGATGAGATATGTCCAATGGATAACTTTATAGAATGGATGGAGGATGGTGTGCTTGAGACCTAGAGGATTCAAGCCATGGATGTAGTGGTGAAGGGAACAATGGCGCATTGGTGGGAAATACACCACATATACTTACATGACTGGGAACAGGTTGTAGAATACATCAAAATAAGGTTCCAACACCCAACTGACTTTGAGTTAATAAGTAGGTACAAGGGTACCGAGAATCGCCAAGAACACATTTGGTTTTATGAGTGGTTTTGGATGACTAGGTAGATTCCTAGAGTGCAATGAGTACACATGTTTTACCACACTATGGATATGGTTACCAAAATATGGTACATACAGTAGGATACTAGGAGGAAAACTAGGGACTAGGGAAAAATTAACAACTATTTCTACGCAACCTTCAACTTTACTTTGGAGGTCCCCATGTAGAGGGATGTTCTACTGAGGATAAAGAATTTAATCTTCAATCTGTAACCTAGAGACCCCACACATAATTTAGTTTTTGCCTACCATAAGATGATGGTGAAGTTGAATTAGTTAGTGTAATATTGGAGGGTATACAATGATGATGTGTAGGAAGAGGACCCTTGGAAATTACAGATTAAAAAACCGAGGGTGAGAATGCAGTCTAGGAGAAGGATTATAGTAGTATTGCACTAGATTATACACAACCTCTAAGGATGAAGAAACATAACATAGGCACATAGGAGGAACCTAAGATGGTTGTAATTGGCAATTACTGGGTCCAGGAAATAGTGATGCAAGTGGTGGAATTTCTAAAAGAATATGAAGACCTTGCCATAACATGTTTTGGAGATAAGTTGTGTAAACAATTTTGAAATGTCCAATGTTTCTAGTTGACACTCCAAAGGGACAACAAAATATCAATAATATGGAAATATTATGCGAAATAATATATTTATAGGGTAAGCTCAATAATATGAAAATATTATGTGAAAGAGTATATTTATAGGGTAAGATCAATAATATGAAAAGAGTATGGAAATAATAGGAAGAAGAGAAAGTTATGAAAGAATAATAATGTAAGAAAAATTAAAATAAGGGATCTAACGGTTGCGTAAGAAATATTAAAAATTAAAATTAAAATAAGGTATCTAGATAATAATTGCTCAAAACAAGTTAACCATTCATAAGATTGGATTAGTTATGTTGGAATCACACCAACAATTAGGATATACAAATAAAAAGAAGATATTTTAAGAAATTTGTTAATAAATAAATAAGTAAAAATAATAAACGATAATTATTAGAGAAAATCCTAAAATAAACGAGAAGTTACTAGTACCAATAATAAGAAATAAAAGAGAAGAATATGGTTATGATGGAAGATCCATAAATTTAGGAATAAAATTGAAATCAATGCTTTTCTATAATAATTATTATTTATTACTTTCTTTTTTTTTTTGTAAGTATTTTATATATTAAAGCCTTCCAGGAGCCAAACCAAGAGTACAAAAAACTGAAGTCAACGGGTTGTAATTACTGAACTGCTCCAGTAGGAGAAACCAGTTCATCCAACCGGGTAATTCGAGTATCAGAACTTCTATCAGTCCTAGCATAAACATACAACTAGAGTAAAATTTTAAAACAAGAAGCATCCCCCTAGAGGGGTCATACAAGTGGTGTATAATCTGGTACATACTCTGGCAGAAGGCCTGGCCATGGTTCCTCAGTGACAGGTGTCCCGCTGGTTGCCCACTGCATGTCACTGGCCTCAGTGCACTTGTCCTTATGAGCTGCCGTCTCAGCTCCTGCCGTCGGGGTGTACACCTGCAGACCGATGCCTATCATCGCCTTGACCTCCGGTTGAACCGTTCCCTTGACAGCTTCTGCATTGCTTGCTGGTATGTGCTCCTACCTGTCGGTGTCCATGAATGCAAGCTCGACCTCCTTCCGACCAAGCGCCTTGTTGTCCTCTTCAACTTCCTGCTGATGGCTGCTCTCGTGATCGCTAGCAGTGAGAGATGCTTCGTCGGACTCTGCTGGAGAGGCCTCGTGGTGGTTTGAAAGGAGCTGAAGGAGAGTTGACAGCCTCCCTTCCATCTGCTATACTCAAAACTGTAGGTCCTCCACTCCTTGATGGAGTTCGAAAACCAAATCATACAAAATGGTGAGGCTCTCGTGCGACTGGTTGGCTGACTGCGACTTTCTTCTGTAGCTTGGTTGACTATGGACAGGAAGCCCAGTGGGTGATTTAGCAGGAGCCATCGGTGCCAGAGGAGGAGAGGAGTGCCTGGAGGAGGAAGGGGCACGCCAAGAAGGGTGACGCCGAAGAGGGTTCAGGCTGGTGTCGATGATGGCCAGGCAATCGAAGGTGGTGGAAGTATGGGTGGTCGACCCCGGGAGTCTGAGTGACATAGCCGAAGTTGGAGATGAACCAGAGGATGAAGTAGACGCGCGAGGCCTCCGGGGATGCCAGGGAGAGCCCCTGCGTGGGCGAAGTCACTGGCACAACATGATGATGCCTGGCGGGTGGGGGAGGTCTGCAGAGCCGAGGCTGAGGGCAGGGAGCGACCAGAGGGATAAAAACACCATTAGCAGACCAGCAGAACCAGACCCAGACTGCCGGGTGAAAACACAAAATATTCTCGGCATTGCTCTTTGTGAAAAGGTGGTCGAGGGAGCCCGATTAAATGCCCCT
>CBVK0102051600.1:0-12909 GCA_900067695.1 Picea abies
GTTTCCCCCTCGAAGTGGATTGTTATTCATTGAATTTTTATCATTCTCAAGGTGTTGGTTCATAAAAAGCAACTAGTCTCTACTTCACTTGTGCCAACCATTATGTAGCACACACACCAACTCTGGTACCACAAAATCACTTATAATAAATCTCTCATGCATATCCAGTCATAAATTATCAGTTGTAATGACTAGTAACCAATTTTTTAACCGAATTGGTCATGATTGAGGTTGTTAGTGAGTTGACAAAGGTTCTATCATTGTAATGCTTGTGGATACATAAAAGGAATGCATGTGAACCAGTTGGGGGATTATTCATGAATATAGTTCTAGGTTGGATATTTTTGTTGTTCATTGTAGTTCCTTCGTTTATATTGTTATTATAAATGAGGTAGTCCAGATAATGTAATATGAGAGAGAAAGTATATATAGATCTGAGTTCTCTAGTCTCTGGTTCAATTTCAATGAGTCTTTGAGAAGGAGATGGCCCAATATGTATCTGAATGTTTATCTATGAATGAATAATGAGAAGAATGAGAGCCGAATTACTACTTCCTATCATGATTTCTATTATGGGTGAATACTTTCTATATGTGTTAGAGTGTAATTACATGTATGAATGTCAATGTGAATGGGTAGAATCTAATGCATGGTTCTAGGATATGTGTTTCATGTTTGTAATATTTCTTCATTCAATGCACAAATTTTCAGTCTCTATGATTCTCATGAGCATCTTCGGTGAGACATCATTCAGTTCCAGAATGCTAAATATGTTGATGTTGATGGGGTATTTGTTGGTAATGTCTTTTGAACCTACTTGGGTTTGAAACCTTGAGCCAACAATGAAACTAATCTAACAAAGTATACTATTTTTCTTGAGGAATGTGTTGTTAGCCTGGGAAGCACATCTTCTGAGAGGGATGTGATGGATAAGTATGAGCCCATTTCTCTAATAGTTCCACCCGATTTAGATAAAGAGCATCATTTTTTTCCTCTCAATTTAGGAATGGCTCTAGGGAGAGGAAATATATTGGATGAAATAGCTATCCATGTTGAGAAGTGTTTTTCAAGAAGAGGTTTTCTACATTATAGGGTCATAGACTACAAGGCATAAATTTTTGACATGCATCCCACTTATTCCTATTTCAAGAGTAAAAAATAAACATCTACCATCTACAATTTCTCATTTGTTATATCAAGCTATGAAGATAGGCCCATAGATTGATGTTCCATGTTGCTCTACATAACCTTGCAAAAGGTGTGTTTTTCCAATGATATGATCAAGATAAGAATATGATTTCTATAAGTTGACATATAGAGTCCCATATGGTACTACAAGGTTAGATTACATTTCTTTTCGAGGTACATTTAAGTGTCTAAATAAATAGTAGCTCTAGTTTTTGTATGTTTTTGAGAGGTTGTTATATGTACATTAGAGTGAAACACATCTTATTTGACTATGAAAAATGAAATGGCCATTGCTTCTATAGAATTCTATGTACTTCTATGGTTACCCATAGGTGGTAACAATTTCCAAAAGATGAGATGATGCTCATAACATGATTATGTTGTGGAAATCATCTTTCTTGCATTTGTCACAGTTGTTGGTAAGAGAGATGGAGAGATGTGTAGCATGGTTGTGGAGTGAACATTGAAAATCCAAATAACATTAGAGCCTTGTAGGTTATTCCTACGAGGGGTTATGTATATGGATTTATAAAAGGAGGGAGGTGGTGGAGTAGAGGCATGAGAAAACAAGAGCCTGGATTGGGTGAGGAAAGCATTGGGGGAGAGAATTTAATAGGTCGAGGGATGTCTCTATGTAAAGAGACGTATCCAGATGCTAGGATTGGGTGGTGGTTTGTTTCTAGATATGCCGATGATGGGGAATGTAGATGGATGCAGTATTGGAAAGATATATTTGAAGGAAGGAACAATACAACAACATATAAGGGTTGGGTGATCCGAAAAGATCTTTTAACGGAAATGGTTGAGTTTTTAAAGCATGAGTTATTTAACCATTTAGGAAGCTGAATGAAAGAGGAAGAATTATAAAGTAAACATGACAACCAAAAATAAATGTACAAAACTGAACATAAGCATGAGAACAAAAAACCATAAAAAACACCAAAGTGACAACAGAGTTCAGAAATCTTGCCTACATCTCTGGGCCTTTGTCTCAATGGGTGAGGATTTATTATTTATATTAAAAGATTTAAAATTACATCACAGTAGTGCCAAAAAGGTTACAAACTGAAATGGTCTTGTTCTACCAAATATCTAGAACCCAACAAAAGAAACGACACTGAAAATAGATGACCGGAGCTCCCAGAAATGGCCCACAAAGGTGTGCTCCTCAATAGCTTCCCTGCATAAAAATGGATTTGGCTTGGAAAATATTCAACAGAAACATGCTCTAAACCTCCTTTTTGGCTTCAATAAGCCCTGGTTTATATATATCTGATGTTGGTAACCATCTCCCAACTTTCCCCCAATATCTAGCCTTAAAAAGGGCTTAATATCCCCCCAAAATGACCAAAACCTCTCAATTCTGCTGAATAAAATAATTTAAAATCACTATTATATAGTGGAAAACCCAATTTTGCACATATTATGGGTGAAAACCCCAAATCACTGGCTCTTGGTCCTATAAGCACATCCCATGTAGCGTCACGCTTATCTGTTGTGCATTGCCCCCCTGGTATTTATCCCCCCGACCTCGATGCTTGGTCATATGCATCCCCATGCGTCCTAGTTATAGCCTCCACACGCTACCTGTTGGATCAGACCTGGGATCCAGGCCCATGGTTATGCCCCTGGTCGGAGGGCTAGCTTGATCAAATGTAGAAACAACATGGCAGAGTATGAGGCATTAATATTGGGCTTGAAGGTTTTGAAAGAACTGGGTGCAAAGAGGATTGCAATGCATGGAGACTCCGAGCTGCTATAAACTAGGTGAAAGGTATATATCATTCCAAACACCCCAGGCTAAGAGCATACAAAAATTTGGTGTTGGACCTCCTTGAAGAATTTTCAGAGTATGATCTATTTGCTATCCCAAGGGAGAAAAATCAGATTGTCGATGTGTTGGCCACCTCGGCCTCAGTTTTTAAAATACCCATATTCCCAAATAGAAAATAAGAGATCGAAGTCAAACACAAGACGACAGTGCCTGATAATATCAAACATTGGTAGGTGTTTGAGGACAAAAAACAGGTGGAGATATTTCTTCGAATGAGCGACGAGTTCGCCAACCTAAACATTGATGACGAGTGTTGCTACGACAAAGACGAGAACGTGGATACATGTAGTAATGGAGACCCTTTCCAAAACCAAATAGCGGGAAGGGACATAGTAAAATTGAAGAACAAAATCATCCCAAAGGGGCTAGTTCCGTTGGAAAAGTTGTTTGACAAAAATAACGTGGCTAGAAATCCAAAGATCATTAAAAATGATGAATATGTTGAAGAATGAAACATTGGGACAGAGGAGAACTCAAAAATAATCAAATTGTCGAAAACACTCGGTCCAGAGGTCAAACAGAACTACATCAAGCTCATGAAGGATTTCCCAAATGTTTTCGGTTGTAGTTATGACGACTTGAAGGTGTATGACACTAAAGTGATTCAACACGTTATCCCTCTCAAAGAAGACCAGAGGCCATTCAAATAGAATATGCGGTGGATAAATCCCCTACTATTGTCGCTAATCGAAAAGGAGGTAAAGAAACTCTTCGAAGCTAAAATTATCGTTTCTTTAAGGTTTTCTAAGTGGGTGGCCAACTTGGTACCTGTTAGAAAGCTGAACCGCTCTTCCGATCTCACTGAGGAAAGCATTGGGGGAGAGAATTTAATAGGTTGAGGGATGTCTCTATGTAAAGAGGCGTATCCAGATGCTAGGATTGGGTGGTGGTTTGTTTCTAGGTATGCTGATGATGGGGAATGTAGATCGATGCAGTAGTGGAAAGATATATTTGAAGGAAGGAACAATACAACAAGATATAAGGGTTGGGTGATCCGAAAAGATCTTTTAACGAAAATGGTTGAGTTTTTAAAGCATGAGTTATTTAACCATTTAGGAAGATGAATGAAAGAGGAAGAATTATAAAGTAAACATGACAACCAAAAAGCAATGTACAAAACTGAACATAAGCATGAGAACAAAAAACCATAAAAACACCAAAGTGACAACAGAGTTCAGAAATCTTGCCTACATCTCTGGGCCTTTGTCTCAATGGGTGAGGCTTTATTATTTATATTAAAATATTTAAAATTACATCACAATAGTGCCAAAAAGGTTACAAATTGATATGGTCTTGTTCTACCAAATATCTAGAACCCAACAAAATAAACGACACTGAAAACAAATGACCGGAGCTCCCAGAAATGGCCCGCAAAGGTGCGCTCCTCAATAGCTTCCCTGCATAAAAATGGCTTTGGCTTGGAAAATATTCAACAGAAACATGCTCTAAACCTCCTTTTTGGCTTCAATAAGCCTTGGTTTATATATATCTGATGTTGGTAACCATCTCCCAACTTCCCCCCCAAGATCTAGCCTTAAAAAGGGCCCAATATCACCCCAAAATGACCAAAATCTCTCAATTCTACTAAATAAAATAATTTAAAATCACTATTATATAGTGGAAAACCCAATTTTGCACATATTATGGGTAAAAACCCCAAATCACTAGCTCCTGGTCCTATAAGCACATCCCATGTGGCGTCACACTTATCTGTTGTGCATTTCCCCCCTGGTATTTATCCCCCCGACCTCGATGCTTGGTCATATGCATCCCCATGCGTCCTAGTTCTAGCCTCCACGTGCTACCTATTGCATTAGACCTGGGATCTAGGCCCATGGTTATGCCCCTGGTCGGAGGTCTAGGCCGATCGAATGTAGAAACAACATGGCAGAGTATGAGGCACTAATCTTGGGCTTGAAGGTTTTGAAAGAATTGGGTGCAAAGAGGATTGCAATGCATGGAGAATCCGAGCTGCTATAAACTAGGTGAAAGGTATATATCATTCCAAACACCCCAGGCTAAGAGCATACATAAATTTGGCACTGGACCTCCTTGAAGAATTTCCAGAGTATGATCTATTTGCTATCCCAAGGGAGAAAAATCAGATTGTCGATGCGTTGGCCACCTCCGCCTCAGTTTTTAAAATACCCATATTCCCAAATAGAAAATATGAGATCGATGTCAAACACAGGACGACAATGCTTGATAATATCAAACATTGGTAGGTGTTTGAGGACAAAAAGCAGGTGGAGATATTTCTTCGAATGAGCGACGAGTTCTCCAACCTAAACATTGATGACGAGTGATGCTACGACGAAGACGAGAACGTGGATGCACACAGTAATGGAGACCCTTTCCAAAACCAAACAACGGGAAGGGACATAGTACAATTGAAGAACAAAATCATCCCAAAGGGGCTAGTTCTGTTGGAAAAGTTGTTTGACAAAAATGACGTGGCTAGAAATCCCAAGATCATTACAAATGATGAATATGTTGAATAATGAAACATCGGGACTGAGGAGAACTCAAAAATAATCAAATTGTCGAAAACACTCGGTCCAGAGGTCAAACAGAACTACATCAATCTCATGAAGGATTTCCCAGATGTTTTCACTTGGAGTTATGACGACTTGAAGGTGTATGACACTAAATTTATTCAACACGTTATCCCTCTCAAAGAATACCATAGGCCATTCAAATAGAAGTTGCGGTGGATAAATCCCCTACTATTGTCGCTAATCGAAAAGGAGGTAAAGAAACTCTTCGAAGCTAAAATTATCGTTTCTTTAAGGTTTTCTAAGTGGGCGGCCAACTTGGTATCTGTTAGAAAAAAGAGCAGTGAAATAAGACTCTGTGTGGATTTTTGTAACTTAAACAAAGTGTCCCTCAAGGACCACTACCTACTCCCTAAAATGGACTATATTTTGCAAAAGGTGGTGGGGTCCTAGAAGATGTCCATGATTTACGGTTTTTCGGGTTACAATCAGATCTTGGTACATCTAGACGACAGGGAAAAGACTACTTTTATGACACCATGGGGGACGTTCATGTATGCCAAGATGCCTTTCGGCCTGATGAACGATGGAGCTACCTTCTAGAGGGAAATGAACATCATGTTTGCTAATGAAAAGGAAAAGTTTATTTTGATCTATTTGGATGACATCACAGTATACTCTGACTCCGATGAACAACACCTTGGGCATCTGAAAAGGGTTTTCCAGAAGTGCAAGAAGTTCAGCATATCGCTAAACCCGAAGAAATCACATTTTGGGATGGAATAAGGGAATTTGTTGGGGAACATTATATCGAAAGAGGGCACTAAGATAGACCCCAACAAGGTTGAAGGAATCCTGAAAATCAACACTTCGCGTAGTAAGAAGGAAGTGCAATCCTTCCTGGGAAAAGTAAATTTCTTGAGAAGATTCATCCCGAACATGGAAGAGATTATAAAACATATCACCTGCATGCTTAGAAAGGGGAACGATATCAAGTGGAACCCGAAAGCTAGGAAGTCATTTGAAGATATCAAGGTGGCATTGACTAGAGCTCCTATGCTAGCTAGTCCAGACTTCATGAAATATTTCATCCTGTTTTCATTCACCTCAGAGCATACGATTGCCGACATGCTATTACAGAAAGATGAGCAGAAATTCGAGAATCCCATAGCCTATTTCAGCCGAACATTGAGGGATGCTCCACTAAGGTACTCCATTATGGAGAAACAAGCATAAACCTTAGTGAAGGCCCTAAAGGAGTTCAGAACGTACATATTACACTCCCACGTTATCACTTACATGTCAGGAAAATCAATCAAGGATATCTTGACTCAGCCTGACTTAGAGGGAAGGAGAGGTAAATGGATAGTGACCATGCTGGAATATGATCTCGAAATCAATCCCATGAAGTTGATTAAAGGGCAGGGCCTTGCAAAGTTGATGGTTCAGTCAGACAGTGATGCTATGGGGATAAACTTCATCACTGATCTATCAAAGAATCCTCAAAAGGAAAAAAATGCGTAGGTATCTCAAGATTTTGTCGATTCGCCATGGTATACATACATCATCTATGTGCTAAGAAACCTGCAAGCCCCTCCAGGTTTAAGTAAGACCAATTCCATATTTCAAAATCTCAAATCGGTTAAGTTGTGTATCTTGGATAGTTCACTATACTGGAAATATCTCAGAGGGATATTGCTGATTTGTTTGTTGGAAAACGATGCAAAACGAGCTATCGAATAATTTCACAAAGGTGACTGTGGAGGAAACCATTATTGGAAAACCACCGCACAAAAAATCCTAAGAGCGGGTTACTACTAGCCTACCATCTTCGCAGACGTATACAAAGAAGTGTCTAGCTTCCATGAGTGTTAGATTTTTGATGGAAGAGGAAAGCTACAATCCTTTGCACTAAAGTCAATCTCAGTCAAAGCACCTTTCATGTAGTGGGGTTTGTATTTCATAGGGGAAATAAATTTTCCATCCTCAGTGCAACACAGATGGATACTCACGACCACAGTCTACTTCATGAAATGGATAGAAGCAATCCCCACGAAGCAAGCTACCGACACAGTCATCCAATTTCTAGAGACAAATATCTTGTCGAGATTCGGATGCCCCATCAAGATCATAACCGACAACGTGCCTGCATTCAAGTCCAAGAAGATGGAGAAGTTTTTTCAGGATTACATTATAACCCTGGGGAATTCTACAACATACTACCCACAAGGAAATGGGTTAGCAGAATCATCAAATAAAATCCTGACCAGGATGATCAAAAGACTCCTACAAGACAATAAGAAAGATTGGCATAAAAATCTTATCTATGCGTTGTGGGAAGACCGGGTTACCACCAAGAAGTCCATGTCAACGTCTCCTTTTCAGATTTTATACGACACAGACGCAATTTTCCCCACCACATTGGGGTTTCCCATCATAAAGTTGCTGCAAGAGCAGGAGACCAAGCCAGATGACATGCAGAGGAGTATAAATCAGCTGGTTAGCACACAGTAGACGAGGGAACAGGTGTACAATCGATCACAACTCCACCAGGAGAGGATGAACAAAACCTTTGACAAGCATTCTAAGCAAGAGGAATTTAGGTTGGGTGATCTAGTGTTGAAATGGGATGCAAGAAATGAGGATAAAGGAAAGCACAAAAAGTTCGATAATCTGTGGATGGGTCCATTCAAAATCGGTGCATGTCGCGGAAATAATGCTTATTTTCTAGAAGAACTAAATGGATAGTGCGTTGGTTTTGGGATTGTAAACAAAAGCTTCCTCAAACACTATCTATTTAAATAAAATCCGTTTAAGTCACATATAATTGTAAATAGTCATTTTATTTTTGTGTTGAGTCAGTATGTCAGCAGAAAATTGAATCCCGAAGTGAAGCCCCTAAGTTTTTATGCTGAGTCTTTTAGAAAATGCGTCGATAGGTTTAGGTTGCATTTATTTTTCATATTTCAGTGTCTGAAATTCGAATAAGGCCCAATGGTCAGGCACCTAGTCTATTGTTCTTTACTACCTCGTGGGGAGGATAACATCCCCGTTGGAGCTAGTTGTTAGCGTCGCCATTTTTATCTTCAATTAGAGTCAGTTTTAGTCGATTTATGGCCCATGTGTCAAAGCATGTGAGGTCAGGTTCGTAACAACAAAGGGGTCGAAGTCAGCAGATAGTCGGTTGGCCCTTAGAGTCGAGAAGGGATGTCAGAGTCCAAACATGCATAGATAAGTACGAGTCTGTTCCCAAAGAGTCAGGTCCTGTCAAAAAGGAGTTTCTACGTTCCCTAAGTCTAGGCAAGTTGTTAATAGAAGTCACATCGGCAAGTGCAGTAACCATGATCGACTCATTACGAAGGCTGGAAGAATGAAAAATTGCGACGTTCGTATCATATATGTTCTGAAGCCCTTATCATCTATAACTTACACACGTGAGTGTGCTATGGAAAATATGCAGTCAAATTTGAAACATCCAGTCGCCATGAATTCAGTGTTCCTTAGCACGTTTCCTTCTCCTGCCTGCTCTGTTATAAATTTCAGATGTTCTGCACACATTCTATTCAAAAATCGGGGTTATGCATTGTTTGTAATATTTTCTCACAAACCCAGGTTGATCGAATTCTCTGTCTTGGGCCTTTGCTAGATCCACCACCCGCAAGACAAATATGGTTTGCACCATGTAAACCTCCCAAAATGTAAGAAAGGGTGTGTGAAGTGGCAGAAGCGCTAGGCCCGAGCCTCAAAGCCACTGAGATTTGTTCTCACTCACAACAGGCACCCCCAAGGAGCCAAAGGGATTTTCATCTTTGCCCGTGGAAGAAAGGATATCACACCGCTTGAAGCCTGGAGTGGAAGAAGCTGCACAGGAAGGAAATATGTTAGAATCCTTGTCTCCCCAACAATAGATACCATGGAGAAGGGGCAGGCCAATGAAGAACAAGGAAGCTGGGGAAATCCAAGTCCCGAACAAGCCGCGCGTAAAATTGGCTGTCTAAGAATTACTTATGCGCGCTATTCAGTTGGAGCCTATTGAAGGTACAAGTCGTGGAAGTGGGAGAAGAACAAGGAGGATAGATGTTGCGGGCACTAATGTTCATGAGCCATCTCAACAGCTTAAGAAGGTGCAACTCGTTGTCGCCAAACTTTACCAGGAAAATAGGGAACTGAGACAACAGTTAGCAACAAAGGCCCTTGAAGTGTCAGCATCGTAAGGCCGTGAAGGAAACATGACTTGGCTCAAAATATAGCTCAGAGAGGCACATGATAGAATCGTACAACTGCGTGAAACAAAGAGGCTGTCAAAAGAAAGGAATGCGAAGAATTTCAGAGAATGTGAAGTGGCTGAAGAGAAAGTCCGCGCAGATCTTGCCAATGCACAGAAGAAGCATGATTAACTGAGTTCATTTTTGTATCATCAAGCAGAGCACAATTATTGATAGTTTTGAAGGAGGTATCACCCTTAACCATTTTTTCGTTTTGTTAACGATCCCGACAGTTAGCAGCTACTCACCACACACACACCCTAGTGAATCAACGCATGGAAGAAACCAAGGCCGTTATAGTAGATGGAAGAATCCTATCAGAATAATCAATTGTTCAGATACCTCGCTGAAGGAAGTTTTTGACACATCACTCTCTCCATGACGAGACCTCACCGATAACCGAATGCCCGTGGAAAAATGCAAGCAGTCATGATGTGACCAGATGCAGTTGTTTTCTATTTTTGGAAAAGGTGTCATGAAAAGATTCATTTAGCGTAGAGCAGTCAGTTTCCTAAATTCTAGGGACAATAGATAGCGAGCAGGGTAGACCAAGAAGCAACCTTTCCTATATATTTTATCTTTTCAATGTAAGCCAGGTTGGTTGGCAAAATTAGTATAGACAGTGTCTATTGAATGTTGTTTGAGTTCGATAGAAATTTAATGAAAAAGTCATGAAGCTTTGATGAAAATATTATAATTGTAGCAGTTGGATGTATTGTTTAATTTCTTTGTGTACGTACTTCCTGTATTCTTTATTCATACCTATTTCTGTCTAAATAGGAACACATTTTCTAACCTGGGATTCACTGCATAGTGCCCTGGGATTTGCGCCATTTAGACAAACCATTTTCCTCTAAGTTAAACTCTGAATTCATCCGCAGCGGTGCTCCGAGTTGCTTTCTGTTTTTTCTCCCCACCTCACACAATGATTTTACACCGAAGGCTATTGCTCGCTTAGCCTTTATCCTCTCAAGTTCAGTCACTGAGTCATTTATTTCTATCATTTTCTTGAACCTACAACATAGCTCAAGGTCTTACTCTCTTGCGCCAATATAACCAGAACTTATTATTTCAAGGTGTTAAATCTAGCCAACAACTTTAAAGCCATATCCTACGCTGAGACAATGTCTCTCTCTCGAGCCCTCTCCAGGTCCAAAAGGCTAGTTTCGGGACTCAAAGTTGGTTGAAAAAGTTACCTCTGTCATCTTTTTATTATCCGAACAAATTTACAGAGTGCTAACATGATACACAAATTCTTTGTTGATGAAACTATAGATATAGATAGAGTCAACTATGTAGATTCCAAATATATAGTTTTCTTTTAAAATTAATATTGTTTACTATTTCTAATCTATTTTTGTCTTGAAATATATCAAAATCCTAAAATACATACCTCTTTTATTTCTGCTATAGCATTTTGTTAGCTTAACTATTTTTCAAATGAGTTATACACTGCACTTGAAGAGACTGATATCTACAATCTTAAAATAAATTTTTTTTTTTTTTATAATGTTAAGACCCTCATAGCTTTCACGAATGAAAGGAATTGTAATTTCAAGGATATATTGATTTCCATAATTTTAAAAAATATATCAAAATTAATATTATAAATTTTGAAAAAATAAATCGCACTAGAACAATGAATTCTCTACAATTATACAAGTTTTTGGAAGGAAATTGCATCGTTAAGGTATTCAACACTTTCAAAAACAGATACATATACCTTATATTTTGCTAGAAAAATAACATACCACTGTTAGAAAAAATCAAATTTCATATAGTTATTCACAATTTCTATAAATAAAAGTTGTATATTCAGAAAACTAATTCAATTTTCTACATTTCATGTTTTTACACCATATTCAAATTCATTGTAAAATTACATTCAACAATCCCTTCAAGTTAACATAATGTTGTTTTTCCATGTTTGCATTGCCACTAATGCATCATGAGAGATCATCATTAGCTTGCACTCACCCATATGTGTGTGTGTTTACGCGTGCATGCACGACTAGAGAGGTTACAAAATATTATAGGATATACTAGTGAATATATATCAACTATAACCCATTCATACAAAAGAGTCTATTTCTTTAGAGACGTGTAGAGAATGGGAACTTAGCACAAAGGATGTGTAATATGACTCATCAACCTCTACATACTCAAACTTCTACAAATTCGTGTACTTAGGATTTTGTAGTCTCAGGCCTCTTGCAAGTTCATCTTTTATTGAACTTTAATCTATGTCATCACTTAGTAAAAAATAAGTCACAATACTCACTTGCATTTGCTACTTGGTTATTTTTTCCTTTGTCATGATATCGGCATGGAGAGCATCGCCATTTGAGAGGAGGCATGTTCTTAGGTTTCTGTTGATTTTTGTGCATCTATTTCTCTATTTTATTTTCACCATATGGTATCTTGAACACTTGAGACATGAGTTTATTACAATGTGAACACCCACCTACTCTCTTGATTTTTTTAGTCTTTGGACATTGAAAAATACGAAAAAAATACTAAAAACAAAAATTGGGAAAAATGAACCATTTTGAGTTTACGGATTTTATTAATTTATTAAGTCCCAATGGGTTTTTATTTGGGTATACATTGGTGTTTCCCTTTATCACAACATATACATGAAGTCACCCATTTTTTTCCTTCCACTTGGTAATTATGGTCATTAAGTTTTATTGAAACCCATTTCTCTTGTCAAAATGGAGTCTTTGTTTGTCTAATTCACTTATTGTTTCTTACTCACCCTTATAACTAAATACCTTTGTATGAGTCACTACCCCATGGTTTCCTTTGAATTTTATGTGACCCATGTTATCCTTTTCCTTATTTATCCATGCCAAGGAATTCATTTCATCACCCTTCCCATGTTTAGCCAATTCCCTTGAGTTGAACCTATGTTTCAATGATTCATCAAATCTTCTTACCTTATGTTGGTTGAAGGGAGAGGTCATCATCGTTATTCTAATGAATCAAATCATATTGACTACATGTAACATCCCACTCTTGTGCACACTGAGCGAACTTATACTTTGAGGAAACTTGCTTGCAAGTGATCCATATTATTATACTATTGGTCGTTTGATTATGATTATGAGGCATTATGGATATGATG
>CBVK0102051601.1:0-22550 GCA_900067695.1 Picea abies
CCAGAGACTTGAGGGAGAGGTGTGGACAACAACCCTGCCACAACCTACTAGCACTCTCGTCGTGGCTTGAAATATAGGTTAACGATTACCTAGTTCGAGAAGACCCACGATGCCATGAGGGAAGACTGTGACAGTCACTCATGATTATTCTAAGGGACACGCAACAAGGCAGGGGCCTTATTCCTTGGAGGCCCTTAGTCTCCCACAAGATCACCTGGTGAAGTATTGACTCCAGGGGTTTTTGATGTCTACCAAGTCAGTGAAGATGCGAGTGGCACCCTTGGAGCACATAGTGCATCCTGAAGGGCACATCATGCAAGGAAAACATAAAGAGGCGAGTGGCACCCTTGGAGCTCGTAGTAAGTCCTGAAGGGCATGTCGCGCAAGGAAAACGGAAAGAGGCGAGTGACACCCTTAGAGAACCTAGTGCGTCCTGAAGGGCACGTCACGATTTTAACTAGTAAGTGAATAAACCTAGATGGACTTAAAATGAATGACGTGTTAAGTAATATTAAAAACAATTTTCCATAAGAAAATGTTGCCCAACCTAGTGGAATTAAAATCTAGGTCTAAGTAGAACCGATGGTCAAAAAAATAATAATAATAACAAATAAACATGTAACAAGAAGGGGGGTAAGAAATTCAAATTTATTTAAACAAATAAACATGTAACAAGAAGGGGGGTAAGAAATTCAAATTTATTTATTAAAGTAAAAGTTTTAATGGAGGATTAAAATTTAAAAAGGGAATTGGTTGTTTTTATCTATTTTTTCTAATTTAATTTTAGATAAAAAGAAAAGAGAGTAAATGATTGTTTCATTTACATTTGCTAATTTAATTTTTAATTAAAGAAGAAAAAGGGGAAATGGTTGTTTTATCTACACTTGCTAAATTGATTTTTAGTTAAAAAGGAAAAAGAGGGAAACTTAAAAGAAATAGGAAACTTAAGGAAAAGGGGGAAACCTAAAGAAAAAGAGAAACATAAGGAAAAAGATGAATGCCTAACTTAGTAAGGAATCTTTCCTTTAGAACTTTCTAATTATGAACTCAACTAGGAATTTAGTAAAGGCGTAAGTCATTTAAGAAGTGTAAGGGAATTCTGGGACACCTAGGAATGTTTTTAGGAATGCTTTTAGGTGGGTGAGGGAAATAGGAATAATTAATTAATTAATAAAATTAATTTTCTAGTGCAACTAGGGGATCAGGCGACATGTGTACGGGGGAGGTTTTTCCTAATTAAAATTTATGAAAAAGGAATTTAATGAGAATTTGGGAAACTAATTACTTAAAAACTCTATAAAAAGGATGGAGGAGGAGGATTATGGATCTCATCTTTATGTGTAACGTTACGCTGCTGAATTTTTGTTTTCACTGAACTTATATTGTGGGAGTTGGGATACCGAGCTCAGGTAACGAGTTGTAGCTCGACCTTGCGAGGCGAGTTGGGTGCTAGAAGTTCTCTGGTATTGTTTGTGTGCCCAATTTGCAACTTGGGGGGCTCAGGGGGAAGAAGAGTACCCCTAGCGTTGGTTGGGAGGCACTTATGAGGTCTCATCGGTTGGCAAGCCGGAGCTAGACAAAGTGCGCGTGGGACAGAAACTACAGAGCATTCATGTTTGGCTAAGGTACGCTTGTTTAAGTTGTTACTAGAAATGAAATTAATTTACACATGTTATTTATTTGTACTCAGTTGAAGATTTCATTTCCATAAGTTGTCTTGCACCTGCTTTCCTACGGTATTTGTAATCCTCTTGCATGTTGTATTCTGAATTGATTTCCCTTGGTGAACCCAACTTCTGATTGTAATGACTTCTCTGTGTGGGTTTTATTGATTATTATGAAGAGATTGTGTTTTTATATTCCGTCCCTTATCCCTTTAGTCATCAGTTTGTGCCTGAGCAGTCGACCAGGAGCCAAATCGACAGTCGTCACTTCGATGTTTAAATACCTATAGATTCAAATGCCCTGCCTTTCCATGCATGGATGATGAGTGAAGGATATTTTTTTTCCCATTTGTCTATACCTTACTTATCTCTGTGTTTTTCCTTTATGATTGATCTCTAATCTTTCACCTTCTTCTGAATGATTAACTTTGTGATTTGAATGACCAATCCCAAAATGTTAAAATCTGCATTGAATGTTTAATCCTTGTTGCGATTGCCTTATCTTCTACTCCTGCGATTGATTTGTTTCTTGCTGCGATCTTCTACTGCTTTCGTTTTTCATCCTGGAGTCATCGCCTACATTCTTATTGGCTGAAATGTTTATAGTTTAAAGGTTATGGTACCCTATAGTGCATCTAGGTCTTTTAACTGATGAGAGTTTGAATTCATTTTATTGTTGAATGACCATTAAACGCGTCCAGTTTTTATTTAGTTTTTACTGTTGAAATAATCCCTTGTGTAATCGCTTCAGAAGGTTGCACACACATTTCAAAATAATACTTGAGAAAAGCATTTTGTTTTTACTGCTAAATAATCCTTTGAAATAAGAATTTCAAATAATCCTTTTTAAATAATCCTGTCAAAATAATTCTTTTGAAACAAAAATTTCAAATTAATCCTTTGGAACAAGCATTTCGTTTTTTGTTGTTGAAATAATCCTTTGAAATAATCACTTCCTTGGAGTTACCCTTGCCCTCATTATGTAATCGCTTCATAAATTTGCACAATAAATTTGATAAAAGTGATCTCCTGGGTGGAAGGCTTCCTTTACTGTCATTTTAATATAAAATTTTAGACTGATCCAATTAGTTGGGCATCAAAAGTTGAGGGTGAACTTTTGATCGCAAGCTCCTTCGTTATTCTGAGTGTTGACTTTTTGGATATGCAAGGAGATGTTAGCCTCTACATTCACCTATTTTTACCCAGCTTTCACATAGCGAATTCCCTTAAATGATTTTGGTTAGATATCATTATAGGACAACAAATTTATTAATTACTAGCACATTGATTGACAATAATTATTTTACAACAATTTTATAAATTGTATGACAACGAATGTTGACAATGATCCTGTACATACTGACAACAATTTACCTTTGGACCTATGCGATTTACCACAATGGTTTTAACTCAACAATACTTATATATACAATGAAATTGTTATACTTAATATACAACATGTGTCGTGTGATAATAGACAACATATTTTTAGACAGAGCTTCCTTTTAATGAGAGACATGGTATCAATGCTAGGAAGCATGATTTTAGGCTGTGTTTCATCCCAGATATCATATAGACAACGAGAATATTTAATGGACAACATTTTGCATATGAAAGACAACGAACTTATGGATGAGCATGACTGCGATTGTGTTGGTTGTTGCGTATAGATTCTGACAACGAATTTAATAATAAACATGTGTTTAATTTCAATAGAAATGCAATAATGTGTGTATATAGATGTTGGACAACGAATTGTATAGTCAGTGATTTAATTATATTGTTTATTAGACAACACATATAATTGTTCCAGTTTTTAAGACAACAAATTGTATTGTTTAATGGATAGAAATATATTATAGACAACAATTAATATATTTATTAGATAGCTATTGACAACGATTTTGTAGGTATTGTATAGTGAATTAAAGAATAAGTATTGTATAGCATTTTTGTATGTCAATGTCAGCGTATTTAATTTCCATTGAATGTATTTAACACATCGTATTTAACATAGTCTTGACCAAATATATATGCTTGTTACCTTAAGATTCGAGAGTATCGTAGTATTCATTAATCTTAATTTATGCCATATCCGGCTTGACTTTGGAAATAAACATCTTGCCAACGATGTCATTGTATTTGTAATTGAATATTATGTCATGGAAGAAGACCCATCATAATACATCAAATTATGTATTGGTGTGTTACTTTGGCCTTACTGCCTTATCCCTATTGCATCTGTGCATATCTATCACAATGTTAGAGAAGTGGATTTTGGCATACATTGTAAATTTTTGTATAAGTGTTTATAATGATAAACATTTTTTATTTATTTCTGGTTATAGTAAAGAGGCATCTTGATGTATTTGTGATTACAATGAAGAGGCATCTTTTGTTTATTTTAATTTTTTGGGATGGGGAATGGTTGGAATCTAGCCCTTTTCTTATTCAAGCGGTAGGATCTTGTTTAAGTTTCCAAGAGTAATCATGGTTGCGCAAGGAATTTAACGTGTTATATGAATGTTATAGCTGTCAGTTTCCCTTGTGTCTTGTCGACTTGTCAATTGGGGGCTTGGGATTTTCTTCATGGGGTTTGACAGTTAGTTCGGTCTCCTAACACATTGAATTTTTCTTGGGCTATTGGTATAGATGTGTTGTGTTGCACCTTGGCTACTGTCATGCCTATTGCCATGTGACGACATGTTTCCTGATGAGGGGATCATTACGTGCCCTTATGGATAGATGCGAATGATAACCTAGTTGAAGTCTTGTGCTCCCTGATGTGGGATTTTTTCGTTGTAATTAATGTTGGTACTGGTTTGTGTAACGCCTCAATGCGTTGGGCTTTGCACGTCGTAGAGGTTTCTAGTTACTAGTCGACAAATCCACTGTGTTGGGTGGTTGATTTTGTCTCTTAGCTTGTAGGCGTTGTCTTTCTTGTGTCGGGCGGGTAGTCATTTTTATATGTATTTGATTATCGCATGTTTCTTCTAGTTGCATGACGTGCAAGTGTGCTGAGTCGTTGTTTTCTGTTGCTTGAATGTGTAAGTTGTGTTCATCGTCAAGTCTTGCAGATTAATTGTTGTTGTTGAATTCCGTCCTGATTTAAAAAAAAATTACACTTGCTTTGCGTCGCATGTAATCATAACGATTGGTGTATTTACATATGGTATCAGAGTGGGTTCAAACCTGCGACTGTGGATCGCCATGATTTCCATTGCAATAAACCCTTGAGTATTAACCTAGCACTAACTTAAAACTTTAATGTGTCCATGCAGTGATCTCGATTAAAGGACGTTGCAGAGGTTCACAACGTGGTGCCATGGAAGGAGGTGTGAGGCCTCCATAAGTTCCTGCACCCTCGGTGTCTAACCCCCAAGGGGGAAGAACAAGCCCTTGGGTTGGATTCAATTGTTGTAAGGGATGATGATGGTTTGACCAGGGTCCTTCTAGAGATTGTCAGAGGCCTTGACTCACCATCTGTACTGAGATGAGTTCGGGGAACCTGTACCCCCTAGGGTCCACAATGCGCTCAGCCAGTACCGTTAGTATTCACCGTGAACTCGATAAGGTCAATTTTTCTGAGTTCTTTGGTGCCCCAGATGGTGTAGCCGCTGAGGCATGGTTGGAGAATGTGGCGATGTGCTTGCACTTCGCGACTATACCTCCAACATGAAGGTCCACATGACGGTCTTTCAACTAAAGGGGAGATCTCTTCTATAAGGGAAGATGCTCCTGCCGCAATTGAAGATGGACATCGAAGACATGTATTGGGAACTATTCAAGGAACGCTTCCAGGAGAGGTATCTTTCTGAGGAATTCAATGAGCATCAACTCAATGAGTTCAATGTCTTGCAACAGGGCGATCGTACGGTGTTCGTTTTGGAGCTGCTTTGGTATGTTTTGCACTTGAATACCGAGAAACTTAAGGTCAACAGGTTCGTGTTTGGCCTTAATGGCAGCATTCGTGCAAAGTGTTGAGAAAAAGATATGGATTGATCTTAGTCAAGCATTTTCATACTTTACTTGGCTAAATCAAAGTAGACAGGATATCACCTTAAGTTTATAGCCAACAAAAATAATGTCCTAACCCACAGGTATTAATTACGAGTGCTTAGGCTAGTCTTTTATCAATAAAAGCTTGTTGGAAATTCATTTTTTATGTAATTTTTTGAACATAACAGTTGTTGAAATAAATGTAAGAATAGAAGAAAAGACACCAAGATGATAATCAAGACAATTGAGACATAAAGCAATCCTTTATTTCATTCCAAATCACTAAAGAGTCATTTCTTTACAAAATCTCATACATAAATCTTGGACCAAAGTCAAACTTAGACGTCCCCGATGAAACATACAAAAGGACCTCTGATAGAAAACCAAAACTGAACTCTAAAAGTTGGATCAACTTGCCACATATTGTTGCCCACTCGACTCTGCACAATATCCTTTATCAATCATGAAAATTAATTCATAAATAGACAAGTCTACACAGACTATCAAATATAGATCAACACCTCTGAAAAACAAGTGTTTGAATGATTTGATTCAACCCTGAATATTGTTGTCTACAATAAGACCTTGCTATCACAAAAGAGAATTAGGTTGTGATGAATATATGAATGAATGAAAACTGAACTATCTCAACATAAACTCAAAGAGAAAACCTTAGCATGCTTCTGCTTCTATCCCCCTCTTGTTCCTCCCTTTTATTTTTCTTTTAACAAATTAGAATTGGTTGAAGTAGTTGAACCAACTCATTAGTTAAGCTAACTAAGGACTCAACTAACTTTAGTCAGGGGGGAAAATAATCATAATAGGGTCATAAATAAATAATAACTAGTAGGTGGGACCCCTTGTGACTCCTTTTAGTTCATAACAATCATAAGAATTATAACAAAACCATTAGTGAAGCAAACACACATCCTTGTGCCTCCCCTCAACATATTTACTTTTGGCAATTTTAACTCATGAAATTTAAAAATATTTCAAATAATACTCATATATCCAAAATAAAACATGTTTTCCAAAATCCATGAAGTCAATTGTCATAAAACAATTAATAACATAAAATTCAAAAGCCATATTTCCCAATCTGTGATGCAACCCTTCCTTGGTTGTTGTTTTCACCTCTTGATTTTCTCGAATTTGCCTTAGGCTGGGCAGATCGTTTAGGATTTATCTCACTGATCATGTGGGAACAATCATCCCTCAAATGCATCTGTGAAGACACATATTTGTCAGAATCAATGGAGGGTGAAGAAGGGGCAACAATGGCTTTTTATTTATCAAATGCATGGTGGGCTTCAGTCTTCAATCTCTTGATAGCATGGGAGGATTGCACAGGAGAGTGGTTATGGGCATCTTGGACAATGGGGTTCAAAGGTGGAGGAACAAACAAGGTCAATTTGGGCCAGCCACGATGTTGGGAGACTGTCGCGTGGACAATCTCTTGCCATCCATCATTTTTTGGGACCTCAGGTTGTAAGGAGACATGAGGAGGTACAGGGATACTGGGGGCTTGTGGGGCTTGGAAAGGATGCCTTTCAGGCCTAGGTTGGACTATTCCCTGCCCAATCCAGTTAAAGAATCTAGCGTGAAACAATTGGCCAAGCTCTTCTGAATCAACATCAAAATGTATGGAGAACCTGGGCCTTCTTGGGCCTCAGTTCTAGTTACCTCTACCTCTGTTTCCTCGGCCATGGCTTCCCCAAAAGAAAAACTCATCCTGCATGTTTAATTGATTAGCAAATAGTATTTTAAATAACCATGCATGAAAACTCTTCAAAATACGAAATAGATTTGGCTTAGAATGTAGCAGGCTCATGCAATCCAATCCATAGAATTTTTTTAATGTTAATCAATGAGCAGGGGGGTGAAAAAGGGTTCAGGGATACATGAGGGGTTTTTAATTAGCGAAAAAAATGATATAATGAAAGGGAGAAGAAATGGTCACTGCTCAATGACAACAACAATCAACTGTAGAACAAGCCAATAAAACATCATTGCAATCCACCCAAAACACTGCCACTTTCATCTATCTCAACATAGAATTTCCCTTGGCTGTAATCAATTTTAGAATAGGGGGTGAAGAAGGATATGGGATATGTGAAGGGTTTGTAATTAGCAAAAAGTAAGATCATGGAAGGGGAAGAAAATGATTACTATTCATGAAATTAATCAAGTGATCCATAAAATATTCTACAGTAAGATGAGATGCACTATCCAATCAACAATCATTTGACTAAATAACAATCCCTGTACATTTAAATAGTTTAATGTTCATTAATCAAAACTTAACACAATGCTATTGCAAAACAATAAGTTTTCCATATGATTTGTAAGAGGCATTGTTCCCACAATCTGCATTTTATAATAATTTACGAGCAGTCCCCATTTCCAATTTGTTACTATCAAAATCAACCACTGTCTAGGCATTTCTTCAATCCACGACTATAATCCACAGTTATGTTTTCAATGAAGTCACTATTGCTGCAATAGAGCCCATCAAATTTTGCAATGATATTTGTTCTCATATATATATGTAGTAAAATATCAAATTTACATGTCTGAAAATGACAACTTATTATATAACCAACAACCATCAATTAGACACAAGCTATGTATGAGTAGTTTTCCCATGAAAAGTAGTTCTGCCCTTGTAAACAAACAATCCAATGTGAATCTAAAAGCTGAGCCACCTACCCAACACGATTTTCATCAACAGTGGCCAATTGCAATAAATAACGCGCTTGAAACTCAGTGAGTATCACTGAGTATGAAAACAAGTCATCCATACTACAAATAGTGCACAATTGACAAAATCCCACAGTGTAACATTTCCAATAATCACACAACAAATATACGATCACGATATAACTCAGTATATTGTGCTGAGCTATTGACTTAGTCACTCATGATTGACCAAGCTGTGCATACTCAGGCTTATCCAACCAACAAACAAAAAGATGCAGGGATATATCCAGTCCAATAATCACTTGTCTCCCAAAGAAGACCATAGTTCCCTTGCCCAAATTTACTTTGCAAAACATCATTCATTGAATGCGACATGTGTGAATAACACCAATCCCTTGTAACCAATGCCATCTATTATCCAAAACATCATAAGCAAAAATACTAATGACTGTTTAACAATCAACAATCCGCCACTATAGTAGGAAATCAATCAATCGAAAAAGTTGTAGTAGCCATGCATACCCACGCATCTCATTGAATTGGGGCAGAGGTTGTTCCAATACTGAGTATTAATAAGAGGAGTGTGACTGTGTTTTGTGAAAGTGCAATTGGAAATGAAAGGTTTATCCTTATTATCACATAATAGTAACTGGATGACAAACTATCACGACTGTTACTCAACCAATTGGACGCATCTGTACTCGAAATGATCGACGATATAAGTCCATCCAACACACAAGTGATAAACCCTATAGGCTAGGCTGGTGCTCCATGTCACCCTTGGACTTGTAGATTTAATGGTTCACACTGTGACTAACACAGGACAGTTGGAGCCAACTTCTTTTAATGGTGACAAACCCTGATACCAACAGTGCATGCACAGAAGGAACCACGATTTATTCGCGGATATATGTCAAGTCTGAGATAGGAGGGTTATCACAGAGGAGCAAGGCCCCAACTGTTTGATAGCAAAGCTTAAGGCACACAAGGTGTAACCCTTGTGGTTCTTAAAGCAACCCTAGTACTGAGGTGATGATGAGGCCGAGCAAGAACATGAGAGACATGTCATGGCTTTTGGTGAGGAAATCGACCATTTCTCAAATAAACAAAAAACAGTGATGAATGATGCTTCCAACCATTAAACCCAAAGAAAAAAACCCAGAGACTGGACAAGTGATACACATGCGTGGGGACAGCCGGCCAAGAAACTTAACAACCAAAAGAACTCCAACTAAGCTAACAAAGAGTTAACATTAGGGAGACTGATAAATTCTACAAAATCAAAAAAATGCAGGAAGAACCATTCATTTTCCAAAATTTCACACAGTTGCAACACTCGGGACAAACAAAAAACCATACATCTGAGCCAACAATCATTTCATAACCAGAGTGAAGTCAAGAATGGCTAAAAAAAACACATACCTGTTAATCTAAATCCTTAAGACGAGAGGTGGTTGAGTAGTTTCACCCTGCTAAAGTTCTGAAGCGTGAACATAGTAGCAAGATCAAACAATAGTCCGATTAGGGTGGTGGCCAAAGGGAATGGTAAAGGTGGCATGCAGTAAATGCACATCGCCTCCACCCATACCTCATTAACTCAAGCAGTACATGCCAACAATTCTCCATTAACACCATTAATCAACATGTATCGAGACTATCACCATATTAAAACCCCATAGCATGACTTACACCATAACATAATTCGAATGCCATATAATTCAGTCATTTTATAACCAATAGCACCATTAACTTGTCAATATTTCCCTCGACACTTAAACTATCAAATACCATATGTAAATCGGCTAGATATTCCATTTTCCATTGTATGACCATTTACAATACCACTTTCCAAGTGCACCACCAATGTTTCAACCATATACATATAAATCATGTGATTCAACACAATTTCATAGCCATTCCTTGTTAGCTAGGGTTTAACAACAATCAACAAGGATTTTTATGCATGTAGTATAGTTAGGCTAGCTTTAGAATCTTCCCTTCCTTGCATGTGTTATAGTATTTTTCCTTTCTCTAATTTCCTTTCATATAACTTCAATAACATGTTTTTTGTGTAGGTGCGAGGAGAATAAATACCATTTAACGAATAGCAGGCCGTAGTAACATGAAGGAACAACATTTCAAAGCTCAACTCATACCAACGAAAACAATATCTCATCAACCATGTAAACGTTTGTAGCACATCATGATAGCATCGAAAATGAACAAATCTGATCTCCAATAGTTCAAAGGGTTCCCACCTACTAGTATTATTTAGTCTTATATAATAATAGGCTTTAACAACACTTTGCAGAAGAAATTACATTGACGTTTTCAATCGTCAACACAAAGGTTAGGATTCTGATGCCTCAAACCTTGCATGAGGTCATTTAGGAGGCCCTCATAGCAAAGGAGGAGCTTATCAGAGGGGTTCAGAGCAGGACTTCTATGAGACCCGCAGGGCAGGTGTCATCTGATGTGCGACAACATCAGACACTAGCTAGACATTCACCAAGATATCGTGGCTTCCAAAGAGGATCCACTTTCACTACACCTCGACGACCAGCGCCTCAGCAACGGACTCCTTACCGTCATTGACCAGACCCTTAGTATTTGATAGATCTTTGTGCTACCGAGAGTTTCATTTCTGGTGTAGCGCTAAAAAGAATTAAGATAAGGGTAGTCGAACAGGGTGAGTTTATCTTTGTATAAATGGCTTCGAGAACCAAACAAAAGGTTGGATGGAAGGTTACGGGTTGTAGCCTTAAACTAGGAGAGTTTGTCACCAGGTCCAACCTGTACGTCATGATCTTAGGATCTTATGACGTCGTGATCGGTATGGAATGGTTGTAATTTCATGAGGTGATACTCAACTGTAAGACGAAATAGTTGACCTTGGTCGATGATGAGAGACAGAGACACATGATTGTAGGATGGAACCGGGGAGTTTCCCTGAGGTTCATCTCTTCCTTACAGCTACGGAAGAGCATGCACAAAGGATGTAAGGTTTATGCGATCCTTGCATTAAACAAGAAGGGAGTAGCAGAAGGTCTAGAACACCTTCCGATGGTGAGAGAGGTTGCAGATGTCTTCCCTGAGGAGTTACCTGGGATGCAGCTAGAGAGGGAAATTGGAATTTACCATAGACCTAAAATCGAGGACTGAACCGATAGTAAGAACTCTTTATCGGATGTCGACTCCGGGGTTACAGGAGTTGAAAATGCAACTGAAGGAGTTGTTGGACCTGGGACTTATATGTTCTAATGTGTCATTGTGGGGTGCGCTTGTTATTTTCATTCGAAAGAAGGATGGGTCGTGGAGAATCTACATTGATTACCGTCAATTGAACAAGGCAACGATCAAGAATCAATATCTGTTGGCAAGGATTGATGATCTATTTGATCAGATGAAAGGCACGATGAAGTTTTCAAATATCGACTAGTGATCAAGGTATCACCAGTTATGGATCAAGGAGGATGATGTCCCTAATACCGCCTTTAAGAGGAGCTTTGGAAATTAAGATTTTATTGTTTTAAAGTTTGGACTAACGAACGCCCAGGGGTATTTATGAGTTTGATGAATAAGGTGTTTTGCGACTACTTGGACAAGTTTGTCTAGGTATTCATTGACCACATTTTGATTTACTCTTGGACGATGGAGGAGCATGACAAACATTTGTGCCTGGTACTATAGTGGTTGCAAGAGAACAAATTGTTTGAGAAATTGACTAAATGCTCATTTTATCAATCAAAGATTCACTACTTAGGGAATGTCATCTCCGGTGAAGATATCACTGTGGATCCAGCAAGGGTCAAGGCTATTATGGAATGGCCTGAACTGACGAATGTCCCAGAAGTGCGTAGCTTCATGGTTTTAGTGGGATACTATCAATGGTTTGTCAAGGGTTTCTCAAAGATAGCAAATATGACTACAGAATTGCAGAAGAAGAACAAGAAGTTGTTTGGATCGATAAATGCTCAAAGGCATTTTGGAGGCTCAAGGAGCTGTTGACGATGACATCGATACTAATGGTCCCTGACATGGACGTGGAATTCTTGGTATGAAATGACACATCCAAGGAAGGCTTAGGTAGAGTCTTGATGCAAGATGGTTGAGTGATCGTTTACATCTCGAGAAAGTTGAGAAGGCATGAGGAGAACCATGAAACACACGATTTGGAGTTGTTAGCCATTATTTATGCCTTGAGAATTTGGAGACATTACTAGATTGGATGGAAATTCGAACTAAGAACGGACCACTATGGACTACAACACATATTTATGCAAAGAGACTTGAACGCGCAACAATGATGTTGGTTGTAATTTCTTAGTGAGTATGATTTTGAGATTACTTACATAAAGGGAACAATGAACAGAGTGGGGATGCATTGAGTCAGAGACCATGCATATTTTATGTGATGCTTCTTCAGATGAATCTACGTGAAAAGATTCTAACTTTACAGCACGATGATGAATGGTACAAAGAGGTCAAGTATTTTATCGGACATAACACAATGATGGTACCAAGATTTGAAGGATTTACATTTGACGATGACAAATTATTGAGATTTAAAAATTGAATTTACGTACCACCGAACAACGAGTTGAGGAGTTTGATCCTAAACGAGGCTCACAGAGCAGTGTACATGGCTCACCCATGAGTCACGAAGATGAGGGCAGACCTTAAACCCTTATTCTTCTGGAAATGAATGAAGGCATACATAATCAACTACGTGGAAAGATGTCTAGAATGACAGCAGGTGAAGGCTGAACATAGACATCCAACAGGATTACTACAGCCACACGCTATTCCAAAATCAAAATGGGAGGTCATTTCAATGGATTTCATTGTTGGGTTTCCATTGACGGCAAGGAGACATGACTCGATTTTTGTGGTAGTCGACACTCTGACGAAGAGTGCTCACTTTATTCCTATGTGTATGACGTATCAGGCACCTGACATAGCTAGAGTTTTAATCAGCGATATTGTGAGGCTGCATGGCATGCCTAAGAGGATTATATCCGATCAAGGATCGGTGTTTACTGGACGATTTTGGACTAGTTCCCAAGAGGCCTTGGGAAACCGACTTAAATTTAGTACTGCGTATCACTCGAAGACAGACGGGAAGACCGAATGAACAAACCAAATATTGGAGGACATGTTGTGTATGTACGTGATGGACCAAAAAAAGCATTGGGAAGAATTATTGCCACTGGTATAATTCGCATATAACAACAGTTATCAAAGCACCATTAAGATGGCACCTTATAGGGTCCTAGTGGGACCGAAAGTGATCCAAGAATTGAAAGATCAAATGAAAACTATAATACAAAGGGTCAAGGAAGTGCAGGATCGATAGAAGAGTTATGCCGATGTGCATCATGTCGACCATAGTTATGATGGTGGCGATCGAGTATTCTTGCGGGTGAAACTGCGTAAGAGTTCAATCAAGTTTGGAAAGGGTGTTAAACTATCTCCTAGGTTCGTGGGATCATGCGATATTGTGGAAAAGAGAGGGTCGTGGCCTATTGACTAGCCTTGCCTGATCCTTGAGGCATATGCACGATGTCTTTCACATCTCTGTTTGAGACATTATTTTAGTAATCCTACACATATTTTGACTTGAGTACCATGCAGATATCGGATGAGGGTGTGCTCACGGATGAGCCAATCAACATCCTGGACCATCGCATTCGATAGCTACGACGTCGAATAGTAGATCAGGTCAAGGTCCAGTGGGACAACTATAGTCTGCACTCGACGACCTCAGAGGACGCATATGATATGCGCCAATAGTTTCCATTTTTGTTGATAGATAGACTTATGATACTATGATACACTTTATTCGACACTTATATACTATGGAACTTCAGGATGAAGTTTAGACCAAGAGGGGGTGTATGTAACATCTCTCTCTTGTGCGCAACGAGCGAACTTATACTTTGAGGACACTTGCTTGCAAGTGATCCAGATTATTATACTATTGGCCATTTGATTATGATTATGAGGCATTATGGATATGATGATATGTTATTTTGTTGTATTGACATAGACAGGTGCTATTGACTGGATTCTCCTGAGTGTGCAAGACTTTGGACATTGAGGATGCAGAGGCATTGATGAAACCCCTTGGACTCCGGATCGAGTCAGGGAGTGGACTATTGGGTTTGAATGTTATTGATGTGACACAGGTACATATGATTAGATGTTATGATGATTGATTATTATTTCTGACATGATTCGTTGATGGATGCAGGATGACGATAGCTTTCTGACTAGAGTCACATGTGGAGTGGAGGGGTCACGCACGACAACCATAGAATTGAGGGAGAGGTGTGGACAACGGCCGTGCCACAGCCTACTAGCACTCTCATTGTGGCTCGAACTGTAGGTTAACGATTACCTAGCTTGAGAAGACCCACAATGTCATGAGGGAAAACTGTGACAGTCGCTCACGATGATTCTAAGGGGCATGCAATAAGGCGGGGGCATTATTCCTTAGAGGCCCTTAGTCTCCCACAAGATCACATGGCAGAGTATTGGCAGAGTATTGACTCCAGGGGTTTTTGATGTCTACCAAGTCAGTCAAGAGGCGAGTGGCACACTTGGAGCACGTAGTGCAAGGAAAACAAAAAGAGGTGAGTGGCACCCTTGGAGCACGTAGTGCGTCCCTGAAGGGAACGTCGTTCAAGGAAAATAGAAAGAGGCAAGTGGAACCCTTGGAGAACCTAGTGCATCTTGAAGGGCACGTCACGAGTTTAACTATTAAGTGAATAAACGTAGGTGACCTTAAAATGAATGATATGTTAAGTAATATTAAAAACATTTTTCCCTAAGAAAATGTCACCCAACCTAGTGAAATTAAAATCTAGGTCTAAGTAGAACCGGTGGTCAAAACAAATAATAATAACAACAAATAAACATGTAACAAGAAGGGGGGTAAGAAATTCAAATTTATTTATTAAAATCAAAATTTTAATGGAGGATTAAAATTTAAAAAGGTAATTGGTTGTTTTTATCTATTTTTGCTAATTTAATTTTAGATAAAAAGAAAAGAGGGTAAATGGTTGTTTCATCTACACTTGCTAATTTAATTTTTAATTAAAGAAGAAAAAGGGGAAATGGTTGTTTTATCTACACTTGCTAAATTGATTTTTAGTTATAAAGGAAAAAGAGGGAAACTTAAAAGAAATAGGAAACTTAAAGAGAAAAGGGAAACCTAAAGAAAAAGAGAAACGTAAAGAAAAAGTTGAATGTCTAACTTAGTAAGGAATCTTTCCTTTAGAACTATCTAATTATGAACTCAACTAGGAATTTAGTAAAGGCGTAAGTCATTTAAGAAGTGTAAGGGAATTTTGGGACACCTAGGAGCGTTTTTAGGAATGCTTTTAGGTGGGTGAGGGAAATAGGAATAATTAATTAATTAATTAAATTAATTTTCTAGTGCAACTAGGGGATCGGGCGGCATGTGTACGTGGGAGGTTTTTCCTAATTAAAATTTATGAAAAAATAATTTAATGATAATTTGGGAAACTAATTACTTAAAAACTCTATAAAAAGGATTGAGGAGGAGGAGTATGGATCTTATCTTTATGTGTAACGTTACACTGCTAAATTTTTGTCTTGACTGAACTTATCTTGTGGGAGTTGGGATACCCATCTTGGGTAACGAGTGGTAACTCGACCTTGCGAGGCGAGATGGGTGCTATTTGTTATATGGTATTGTGTGCATGTCCCCTTTGCAGCTTGGGGGGATCAGGGGGAAGAAGACTATCCCTAGCATTAGCTGGGAGGTACCAGTGAGGTTTCATCGGTCAGCAAGCGAGAGTTGGATGGAGTGCATGCGAGACATAAACTACAGAGCATTCGTGTTTGGCTAAGGTACGCTTGTTTAAGTTGTTACTAGCAATGAAATTAATTTACACATGTTATTTCTCTATGCTCGGTTGAATATTTCATTTCCATAAGTTGTCTTGCACCTACTTTCCTATGGTATTTGTAATCCCCTTGATTGTTGTATTCTAAATTGATTTCCCTTGGAGAACCCAACTTCTGATTGTAATGACTTCTCTGTGTGGGTTTTATTGATTATTATGAAGAGATTGTGTTTTTATCTTCCATCCCTTATCCCTTTAGTCATCAGTCTGTGCCTGAGCAGTCGACCAGGATTCAAATAGATGGTCGTCACTTCGGTGTTTAAAGACCTACAGATTCAAATGCCCTGCTTTCTGCACATGGATGATGAGTGAAGGATACAATTTTTCCCAACTGTCTATCCCTTACTTATCTCTGTGTTTTTCCTTTATGATTGATCTCTAATCTTGCGCCTTCTTGTGAATGATTAACTTTGCGATTTGAATGACCAATCCCAGAATGTTAAAATTTGCATTGAATGTTTAATCCTTGCTGTGATTGGCTTATCTTCAACTCCCGCGATTGATTTGTTTCTTGTTGCAATCTTCTACTGCTTTATGTTTTCATCCTAGAGTCATCGCCTAGATTCTTCTTGGCTGGAATGTTTATAGTTTAAAGGTTATGGTATCCTGTAGTGCATCTAGGTCTTTTAACTGATGAGGGTTCGAATTCGTTTTATTGTTGAATGACCATTAAATGCGTCCAGTTTTTATTTAGTTTTTACTGTTGAAATAATCCCTTGTGTAATCGCTTCAGAAGGTTGCACACGCATTTCGAAATAATCCTTGAGACAACCATTTCATTTTTACTATTGAATAATCCTTTGAAATAAGCATTTCGAATAATCCTATCGAAATAATTTGTTTGAAACAATCATTTCAAATTATTCCTTTGAAACAAGCATTTCATTTTTTCTGTTGAAATAATCCTTTGAAATAATCGCTTCCTTGGAGTTACCCCTTCCCTCGTTGTGTAATTGCTTCAGAAAGTTTCAAAAGAAATTTGATAAAATTGATCTCCTGGGTGGAAGGCTTCCTTTACTGTCATTTTAATATAAAATTTTAGACTGATCCAATTAGTTGGGCATCACAAGTTGAGGGAGAACTTTTGATCGCAAGCTCCTTCGTTATTCTGAGTGTTGAATTTTTGGATATGCAAGGATACGTTAGCCTCTACATTCACCTGTTTTTACCCAGCTTTCACATTGAGAATTCCCTTAAATGATTTTGGTTAGACAACATTATAGGACAACAAATTTATTAATTACCAGCACATTGATTGACAGTAATTATTTTACAGTGATTTTATAAATTGTATGACAACGAATGTTGACAACGATCCTGTACATATTGACAATGATTTACCTTTGGACCTCTGCAATTTACCATAGTGGTTTTAACTTAGAAATACTTATATATACAACAAAATTGTTATAGTTAATAGACAACAGGTGTCGTGTGATAATAGACAACATATTTTTAGACAGAGCTTCCTTTTAATGCTAGATAGAGTATCAATGTCAGGCAACATGATTTTAGGCTGTGTTTCATCCCATATATCATATAGACAACGAGAATATTTAATGGACAACATTTTTCATATGAAAGACACCGAAATTATGGTATAGCATGACTGCGATTGTGTTGGTTGTTGCGTATAGATTCTGACAATGAATTTAATAATAAACGTGTGTTTAATTGCAATAGAAATGCAATAATGTGTGTATATAGATGTTGGACAACGAATTGTATAGTCAACGATTTAATTATATTGTTTATTAGACAATGCATATAATTGTTCCAGTTTTTAAGACAACGAATTGCATTGCTTAATGGATAGCAATATATTATAGACAACAATTAATATATTTATTTGAAAACTATTGACAACGATTTTGCAAGTATTGTATAGCAAATTAAAGAATATGTATTGTATAGCATTTTTGTATGTGAATGTCAACGTATTTAATTTCCATTGAATGTATTTAACACAACAAATGTATTTAACATAGTCTTGACCAAATCTATATGCTTGTTACCTTAAGATTCAACAGTATTGTAGTATTCATTAATCTTAATTTATGCCATATCCGGCTTGACTTTGGAAATAAACATCTTTTCAGCGATGTCATTGTATTTTTAATTGAATACTATGTCATGGAAGAAGACCCGTCATAATACATCAAATTATGTATTGGTGTATTACTTTGGCCTTACTGCCTTATGCCTATTGAATCTGTGCATCTATATCGCAATGCCAGAGAAATGGATTTTGGCGTACGTTGTAAATGTTTTTCTAAGTGTTTATAATGATAAACATTTTTTATTTATTTCTAGTTATAGTAAAGAGGCAGCTTGATGTATTTGTGATTAGAATGAAGAGGCGTCTTTTGTTTATTTTATTTTGTTGGGATGGGGAATGGTTGGAAGATGACCCTTTTCTTATTCAAGTGATAGGATCTCATTTAAGTTTCCAAGAGTCATCGTGGTTGCGCAAGGAATTTAACGTGTTATATGAATTTTTTAGCCGTCAGTTTCTCTTGCGTCTTGTCGACTTGTCGATTGGGGGCTTGGGATTTTCATCATGTGGTTTGACATTTAGTTCGGTCTCCTAGTGCATTGAATTTTTCTTGGGTTGTTGGTCTAGATGTGTCGTGTTGCACCTTGGCTACTGTCACACCTATCGCCGTGTGACAGCATGATTCCTGATGAGGGGGTCATTGTGTGTCCTTATGGATAGATGCGAATGATAACCTGGCTAGAGTATTGTGCTCCCCGATATGGGCATTTGTCATTGTAATTAATGTTGGTACTGGTTTGTGTAATTCCTCAATGTGTTGGGATTTGCGCGCCGTAGAGATTTCTAGTTACTGGTCGACGAAGCCGCTATGTCGGGTGGTTGATGTTGTCCCTTCGCTTGTAGGAATTTCCTTTCTTATGTCGGGCAGATAGTCATTTTTATATGTCTTTGATTATCGCATGTTTCGTCCAGTTTCATGATGTGCAAGTGTGTTGAGTTGTTGTTGTCTATTTCCTGAATGTGTAAGTTGTGTTTGTCATCAAGTCGTGCAGATTAATTATTGTCATTGAATGCCGTCCTTCTTTAAAAAAAAAAAATTCACTTGCTTTGCGTCACATGTAGTCATAACGATTGGGTTATTTACACTACAACACATTTTTTGCTAAGTTTCATCTATAGAATTGATAGCTTAGCTCCACTTTCCTCATCAATGGATTTTCGTACATTGCTAGTATATTATCACCATTATCCCTTGACTAGGTAGTTCCTTTCAATGTTTGGCTTCAAATTAATATAATATATTCACATTGTTGGGATCACACCAACTCCTTGATACATATTTTCATTATTAGTGAGTTACCTCACATCTAGTAGGGGTTTTCATTACTGGCCTTTGAGTAAACAATTTCTACCATGTTCAACTTTAAATTAGATGTGGAGAATCATACCCAATGGTGTTAGTGTCCCAAATTCATTAGAATACCATGGAACTTTAAGAATCCTTTTAATTAACATTAGAAATTTGATTTGGATATATTTTTAGCCAACATTTGAGTTCCTTACATATGTTCAGGCCCATTTTTAGTTGTGTGGATTCATCTTCTACATTTTTGTGGAATTCATGATAGCATTATACCATTAATTTTAATGGATGTATTGAGAGGTTGATATACTTTGATTTTCTTCTCAAGACATAGATCCATTTCAATATATGATGTATATATTGTAGCATGACCTTCCCATTTTGTTGCACCATGATCCTATCATATGTCGTACTTGAATTGGCTCATACATGTTATAAAAACAGGGTCACAGAGCAATAAAATAAAACAAATGAAGAAATAAAACATAGAATATACACAATACAATAGAGCGTGGTTCACCCAGTGTGGGCTATGTACACCAGATAAATTGCCAGGTCCTTCCTTTATTATTATCCAACAAATGAAGGGATACAACCTACAACACACCCATTGTAACTTCCTCTTCTTTCTCTCATAGTCGCCTCTCTCAAAATACAATAATCACACTCATACACACCCACAATACAATTCCCTCATAAAAAAGTGTTACTTATAGGGAAAAAAAACCTAACATAACTTCTACCATTAGATCTATGAGCTTATAATGAATGGTCTAGATTGACTATGAAATTACAATACTTTACAAGGAAATGTTTCCCAATATTTCACTTTTGGGGTGTTGCCCCCGAATCCCCTGCCAAGGGGGGGGGCTAAAAAAATTGTAACCTCCCCCCCTTGGACTCCCCTGGCGACAGTTGTGGGGGGGCAAGCCCCCCCACACTCCCCTGTTAGGGAATGGGGTCCAAGCGTAATTGAAACAAATCTCTGAATTAGGAAGATATTCATGCTCCACAACCAACAATACATGACCATGAGTATGCCTAACTCATGAAATAGATGATGACTATCTTACCATTTTTTTGTTTTTAAAGGTGGTTTCCTTGTTTTTAATCTCGCAAATGACTTCATTTATAAGCTTTCGAAAGTCTATTTTGATGAAGAAAAAATCTAATGTATTTTTCACATGATGAGATGCACTAATAACCTTATACATTAGCCTGGGGCATATATTATTATAGGACTTTATATTGCATTTACCAAGTAGTCTTAACCCTAGAATGCGTTATAACATGATCTTTGAATTTGGAGGTACCATAATGACCCAAAAATTTGGGAAATTATATATTTTCATGGATAATTAAAACAATTCTCATATTGGCCTATCTCTAGTGCTCTCGACAATGCCACTAGCCCATTTTGAACAATTCCCTTGTTGATAGAGTCAAACTTGACCAAAACACACTCTTGAGTTGAGTTGTCCAATGTTTATCACTTGTGAGGCGCCTAGAGCGTGAATATTTCAAAAAAATCTAGAATATGGACTTGTTCTTCATAATAAAACACCAAAACATCCAAGAAGCCTATAAAAATGCCCTCGTCACATGTAATTGAGAGTTATTGGTTTGGTTTTTAAACCCTTGGATTGATTTTGGACAAGGTTTTATTTTCATGTAAAGGAATGACCATTTCCCTGGTTAACAATGTCAAACTTGACCACAACATGATCTCGAGTTGATTTCTCAAATATTAGTCACTTGTGAGGCACCTAGAGCATGGATATTTCAGAAAAAATCTATAATATGGACTTGTTCTTCATATAAAAACACCAAAAGGTCCAAGAAGCCTATAAAAGGGCCTATTTCACATGTAATTGAGAGATATTGCATTGGTTTTTAAATCCTTGGGTTGATTTTGGACAATATTTTGTTTTCATACAAACAAATATCATTTTTTTTTTCCTTTGTATCAATTTGTCCAATTTACTTGTGGAGAATTGAGGAGAATGATTAAGGGCATGACAAACTTTGCAATAGAGAGATATTTAAGAGGAACGGGCCCTAAGGAAAAAGAAATTGGAGCCATCTTCTTTTTATAATAGAATCTAGTTTATTTCCTCCACGTTAACACAATATACTCGTTCAAATCTCAACATATCAAAAAGGATAACAATCATTCCTCCCAACGACCTAAACTAAACCTAATTAACAAATTTAATTTTTTTTATTATAAAATAAGAAAGATATTTTTTTATTTGTCTTATATAGACTTTCTCTTTCTACTATTCATTTTAAATTTAAATATTCTATTGTATCTTAAAATGCAAGTTTCAAATTTAAATAATCTATCTTATCTTAAAATACAAGTTACATATTTTTGTCACCTTTTCCCTTCAAATCCCATTTAGCTTATTTCTATAATAGAGAACGTACCAAACCCTATAAAAAACAAAAACAAACAACCATCCACCTCATGTTTAAGTCATTAAAGTCAAAATGCACTATATAAAATATGAAGCCAAACTTCTTGGGGGTAAGAGGGATACGCACTAAAATAGCCAATGAGGGCTAAGAGGGATGTGCACACTAAGTAATGGGCCGACACATCACTCAAATTGATTTTGAACTTAATTGATTTTGAACTTATCAATTTCAAGGTGTCCAAATTATTAGTGAATGTAATCGTTTATAATATGTAAAAATAACATAAAAAATATTTTTCCAATAATTTTTTTAAAAAATCATTATATTATTTTTATTTATAATTATAACTGTAATAATTTTTTTTTCCAATAATTTAAAAAAAAATCATTATATTATTTTTATTTATAATTATAATTATAATAAAATTTTAAAAAATTCATTATATTATTTTTATTTATGTGAGATCGGAAGAG
>CBVK0102051603.1:0-16772 GCA_900067695.1 Picea abies
AGAATAAAAGATGAACGAGAAAGTGGATTCAACAGAAGGGATACATAAGAAGATGAGATGAGATGAGAAGAGAATGGATCCAAAAGAGTAGAGGAGAAAAAGAGCATAGAGATATGCAAGAAGAATTAAGCTAAGGAGGAAAGTCGAGAAGAGAAGCAAAGAAAATAAATAAATGGGTGACGAATGAGTAATCATATTTGATATGAAAATAACATAACCTACAGTAGAAGGGCATGTGGAAGAAATATTTGTGTCGTAGGGTGCCAAAAATCACAGAAGCATAGAAGAATAAAGGCCATTAAAGAGACATGAAATTCATAGAAAGGTATTAAGAGAGGATACTAGAAGTAGTGGGAGAAGGATCAAAGAAACTGAAGTCATATCCCCTTGGCTAGTTAGAAATGTGGTCACATAAAAGGAAAATGGGGCTTAGAGCAATAGCACCGATGAAGCATATGACAACGATAGAGCCCTCCAAGAGGGGAAAATGCCTTAGCGATTATGAGAAGGATCACGCGGCTAGAGATAGGGAGATCTTGTGGACCCCTCATCATTGAAGATGAAAGAGTATGGAGGAACCCCCTCTTTCAACCTCCCCACTTGTTCATTTTTCATCAAGAAGAAATAATTGAAAAGTGTAGAGATAAGAGAAGTAAAATAAGAGAGAATAGAAGAGATGAGTGAAGGAGAAGTTGAAGTCAACAATACTTTCTAAGCGAGATAATTGGTATCAACAACAAAAATCAATAGTCAATTACGAAGACATAGTACTAGATTGACTATGACGAACCAAGATTCAATTCTTAGAATTCTCACATTTCATGGGAATGGAAGAGACAATGCAGAAAAACACTGGTTCACATGTGAAGTTATATGGTCTGTGAAGAGAGTCACAAACAAGGCATCGAAGATTTCACAACTAGAAACCACATTGAGAGATAGAACTATAATATGGTACATGTATTACAAGGCTAGAATGCTAGTGGGAAAAAAAAGGTCCCCGACGGAGATAAAGAGAGATCTACTTAGGGAATTTCAAAATCCTAAATCAGAATCACAATGTATAATAGAGGTAAAAAAGATTAAGGAGCTAGCTGGAGAAATTGTGTGGGATTATGACCAGTGGTTCAATATTTTTTTAGACAGATTTACATTTCAACTCCAATATGTCCAACATCGACAATGGTTTATTGTTGGAATATTACCACATATTTGAGTCCCTCTCACCCAATAGAAGGTGACGACCCAAGCAAAGGTCATGGAAATTGCAATGTGGTTAGAAGACACACTAGGAGGTGGTGAGACATCAATAGGAATGATGTAGGTACTAACCCGAATTAGATCAATATACTATTTTTCATGTATCTTGATGCTCTCAGAGTGGAAAAAATTGGAGGAAACAACTTTCAAGGTAATTTTAGTGGCAGGTCCCAATTGGGAAAATTGGGGTCTGAAACCTTTCGAGGTCATTTTGAGGCATCAAATGACATTTTATGGGCTTAAAAATTTCCCATAAGGGCTCAGACTCTGTAACGCTATTATACACATCAAGACCTGTCCAATGGTGAAAACATCTCGTCAATCGGAGTTCGTATGTAAGCGTTATGCCTCCCACAAATTGATCTATTGTGTTGACCACCATGGTATGAGAGGATGCCACATTAACCCCCATTACTCATGCATATGGGGATAACCATGTGAATGATTTCAAAAAGATTCTAGAGGGTTCAAAACACTACCACAATTGTGGGTTGAGGAAGTAAGAAACCTATCCCTAGATGGCTATCGAGCTTGGTTAAATACCAAGCCACTAGGAGGAGAAGGGGTTCCATTCTTTTGCATTGTATCTTGTTCCATAGCTAAGAAAATCATATGAGAGTTTTAGTTTGCAAGAATAACAAAGGATGATATATTCTTTAGTATCCATAAAGGCCACAAGTCAAAGGAAACTCCAAAAAGAGTGCCTATTTCTTTATACTTGCATCATTTCTATACAAGAGAAAAGAAAGCAGAGCAACCTCACCTTTTAGTTGGGTTTTCTTCCTTGTTAGGTTTTCTAGGTCATATCTTGTGTTTATTTGTGGATGGTGTGATTGTATTTTATTGTTCTCTATTTTCCACATTTTACCTATTTTATGCACAAGCAAAAAATCAATGACTAAATATCTTGGAGATCTAAAGAAAAAGAACCTAAATAATAAATATTTTCAGTATTTTATTAGATATGTTGTGATGAATTGTTCCAGTGGAATATCCATGACACTTTACAGATTAGGTACAATATCAACTTGCGACCCTCACTATGCAATTGCAAGATATGGAAAAGGCTAAGGCAATGTGCGAGAATGTGTGGTGTACTACATGTTGCATTAAAGGTCACCATAGGAATGATTGTCCTATGTTGGGGAATTTCACAATGACGGGTGTGTCAAATCTGTTTCCAACAGGACCACAAATGGAGTGGTGTGAGATCTGTCAACAATGGGGTCATATACCTACATGTTTCCCCACATTGAAAAAGTATCAAAAGCCCACACACACTCCATTATGTGAGTTCTGCAAATATATACGACATGATGTGAATAATTGTCAGTCACTGCAGTTAATGCAAGAACACATTGCAAATGCTTTCTAGGTCCAAGAAGAAAAGAAGGGTGGAGATTGCAAATGCTTCAATATTGGAGGCTACCAAGGAGGCCAGAGAGGAGGATATGGAAGAGGATATGATGTTGGTGGAGGAATACCAACTACCTCTTTTAATTGTGGTGAAGTAAGCCACTTATCACGTCTTTGTACCAAACCGTGTCCACTCTATGGATATTTCCATAGTGTAGACCATGTCATGGAGGACTGTCAAGATATTTTTTCCAAATAGGAAGAGAAGAAGGGACACTACAATATGATGATTGTGGAGTTGCGTGAAAATGAGAAGCAAAAAGAAGAAGTGGACGTGCAAGTGGTAACCCGAGGACGCATTTGTATGGGAGTTGACCTGGAACAAGGAGAAAGTTCTGGTCAAAATGTAGAGGGAAATATCATAAAAATGGCACAAGAACCTTCTAAATTTGACTTCGCATAGAAAAATAAATTCATGCATGAATCCCAAAAGGAAATAAAGGAAGACAACGCACATGAATAAGTGAGGTGCATAATGAAGAGGGTGATGGAGGAAGTATGCTTGTGCGAAGAACTACAATGCACAATGTAGAGCGCGTTGGAAGAAGCCTGCTTACGCGAGGAAGCACAATGTGCAACATAAAATACACTGGAAGAAGAACACATGCTCTAGGAGTTATGACGTATGGTGCAAGAGGGAACACAACACAACACTTATGTAAAGCTTGAATAAAAAATTCAAGTAAGTGACCTCTTGCATTGTTTCCTTAAGATGTTGGGTGACCATGTAGTTGCAAAGAAACTCACCCACATGCTAACAAGATGTATGCAATAAGGGGAGCACAATACTATAATTTATTCCCCACTACTCGAATAAGATTTGTGCCATGTAAGCATAACAAAGCGCATGGAGAGATAATTTAAGATGAAAACCGAGCACAAAAACTATGAGATGGACCATTTCATGTTGGACCTAGGATCTGATGTGAACGTACTTCCAAAGAAATCATGGGATTTGATGGGTAAACCAAACTTGGTGTGGTCCTCGATTTAACTAAGACTTGCCAACCAATACAAAATCTATCATATTGGAAGGTTGGAGCAAGTGGAAGTGAACATTCACAGGGTGAAGACTAAAGTAGACTTCAAGGCGATTGAGATCATGGATAACTCATACCCCTATCCAACTCTACTTGGTATTGATTGGGAATTTGATTATAATGTCATACTGAACCTGAAGTAGTAACATATGTCCTTTGAGACAAACACTTTTTGCATTATTGTGCCATTGGAACCAAATGATGGTGACATATATAATGAGCCCATGAATGAGGATGCATAAAGTTCGATCATAGAAAAAATACACAATATTACAGGGTGCAAGGAGGACTATGTGAACCTGACAACCGATAGTGAAATGAGTTGGAGAAGTGTTTTCTCCTATGACTTGGAGAAAACACTGGACGATGTTCAACCTATTGAAGGAACATATGCAAGCACTACAATTGATGCAGGATAGATGTTGACAATTGCATATTTCATTAACCTTGAAAAAGTTCATCTTCTGCACACCGTCCAACACATTATTGGGACATGTGGTATGCAAGGAAGGATTGTTAGTAGATCAAGAAAATATTGTCACGATAGTGGATATGTTGGATACCAAATCCATTAGAGAATGGCATGCCACTTTGGGACACACAAGTTATTATAGATGATTCATATGGAGTTATGAAAGGGACCAAGTGTAAATGTAATGTATATATAGGTTGGTGAGTCATTGACACCTGGATATGGTGTTGTGCGCATCAGAGTAAGTGCACAGAGAATGGTTATAAATAAAGGGTGCACACATTTTGTGTGTTGTGCGCACTTAGGTAAGTGCACACATTGCACCATGTTGCGCGCACTTAGGTAAGTGCGCTGTAATGACTTGGAAGTGCACAAAGTAGATTTATATGTATGGTTGGTTATGTATTGAGGCTGAAGAGCCTATGTGATTTTGAGGTTGGTGAGCCTGGATGCTGATAATCCAGGGTGCCTATCCATGTAAATGTAATCATGATTATTAATATAATTTGGCATCACTACGCATTGAATGACTTAGATGAAAAGAGATGGGGGGCCTACTCCATCGAAAAAGGAAAAAGGGGGCGAGCCATAAGTCTTGGGGAATATTTTAATAACATTTCTAGAAAAGTGTAGTGTGGATGTGTTTTTATCCTAAGTTCCTGAGGGTAGGGAACATGTCACCAAGTGGCTTAAAGATACTTCTGAAGGTGACAAGTGCCAAGTAGAGGGAATTGAATATATGTTGTTGGCCTTGGTGTATTTTGAACATTATTATGATTATTATTCATGGTTCAAGCTCTCGTGAACAGAAGGGGGTCAGACTGTATGGAAAATTTGATTATTACCTTATCTGCACAGAGAAGCTTGTAAGGAGTTGTGGACTATAATCAGAGTTACTGTCGAGGAGACGGGTTGAAAAACCATGAGGAGTCTCTTTGGGTGAGAGATTGGTTGTTTTGTAATGGTTTTCTAACCTAGAAGCATACTCTTCAGACGAGAGTTGTTCCTTGGTGCGCTAAGAATTAGTCGCAGGGCTCAAAGAATTCTTGTCTAGCCCGTTGTTGGTGACCCTAATAAGGGAAGTGGGGAAGCTGAAGGATTGTTGGGAAAATAAGGAGCACATTTCCTTGGGTGTGATAGGTGCATGGGGAATGAGGTACTATGGGATAGATGCAATAGTGGGCACCTAGGACTGAGTAATTTTGTTGAGTTTCAAACCATAGCTTATCGCTAGAAACCCTTTTTCTTTGTGGAGTTGCTCCCCTACTTTGGGGTGACCTCTTGTTGAAATCTTATGAGAAACAACGTTTATGGCTGGGAGGAACATCTGAGTAAAGGCCACAATTGGTGACTTTCATTTAAGATAAGTGTTCCTTATGTACTTGACTTGGTTACTGCATGCATTTTTGTTTATGTTCGACATGGGTTAAGTTCTTATATGTGTTGCATATAAGTATTTGTTGTTATATTGTTTATTGTTGCATGCTCATGTAAGTATACTTCTTATAGCATGTATTCATAGTTGTGCATGGATATGATCAATGTGTTTAGTCTTTCTTGTTAAGTTATCCATTTAATTTTTGTTATGAGTCAACTAGAAGAGGATTGAGTGGTCGACTGTGCAGGAAGGTATCCTTTGTATACTAAGAGACTAGAATTTGTGCATACAGATAGAGAATTTCATTCCACTCATAGTGAAACCTGAGTTGGTATGTGACGCCTAGATGGTCGTACACATGGTTTCACTGTGTGATATGAATGCTAGTGTGCTCAATTGGTGCACACGGATTTGAGTTATTTCTACTTCTTAAGTTTGTATTAAAAGAGATTTTTTCTTTCGTTGTTATAAGTTGCATGGCGTAACTCAAATTTGGGCTAAGCACGTTACTTCAAGAGATACTATGTGGATTGTGTTTAAAGTGTATTTTGTGCAGTGTACTTCTAGAGTAACATTGGTCAGAGGTATGTTGGTTGACTTAGTGCTCCTGAAGTTGAGCATGTGTAAGGTGGTAATGGACTCATCTTGGGGGTGATTGAGTACGTTACAAATTGGTATCAAAACTTTTTCAGAGTGTTCTATTGAGTAACATGGCTGAACCTAGGTGGTTGGGGATGTTACATTTTGAAACCAACTTTAGATCATATTATCGGCTTCCTAACTACTATAGTGGCACCAAGAATAACACTTGGGAAGACTACTCTCTAGTACCTAGGTAATCGGGTAGTACGGATAAGGGTACGATTGATCCTTGTTAGTTGGTTCCCTTAGATATTGGGCTAAGTATTACTGTTCAACCCCACACATATATCAGAGAGCTATAGCATAGTAAAAACCATTATCTGTAGCAACCCTGAAAACCCTAACCCTTAGGAATGGAACAAAACAGAACAACAACGGAAATGCACTCTTACTGCACAACCGTGCCCCCTGCATCCAGGGTGCAAAATTTGTTCACAATTTTTCCTGTTAACAATTTGGACATTCTGTCACTGCATTATTCTTCAGGCCAAAGTAAAAATCTGTAGTAATTTTAAAAAAATAGTATAGTGGTCCCATCGAAACCATTATTTGAGACCTATCCCATTGGATTCCTCCCTTCACCCTGATCGTTGTGGTACCCATCACTTGTAAGCCATTTTCCATGGACCCACCTACCCTTCACGACACCCTTATTTTCCACCTATCTCATTGGATTCCTCTCTTCGCCTAGCCCTTCATGGGATCTCTCAACTATAACCTCTTTTTCTGTGTGGACCCTCCTACCCATTTTTTTCCTATTCACAAATGGCTCTCACCTGCAACCAAGAACTCACTGGCTTGATCATTGATAACACCCAAAACAAGCATAACATCATGAAAATAACTTCCAACCTTAGTTGCCTCAATTCTTTAATTTGTTCAAACCCTCAAGGACCAATATGCCACCCTCAAAGACCAAATATGCCACCATTAAAGACAAACTCGACAAATTGATGAGTCGATCCCTGAACCCTACCTCCTCTGAGAAACCTTCCTACCATGAAGACACCTAATCTTCTCATTTCCACACACTTCATTCCAATCACCTTCATCGTGAACTACATCTTCCCATAATTGAGGTGATCAAATATGATGGCTTAGATCCTACGGGCTAGATGTCAAATGGAGCATTATTTCTCCTTGCATGAAATTACTAATGAATTGGCCAAACTTCATTACATTGTCCTCTCTTAGGAACCTGAATGTTGGCAATGGTGGCAATGGAATAAAAATTCATGCCAAGGGTATGTATCTTGGACATAGTTTGTTGATGTTTGACCAAATTGAAATAGTCTAACATAGTGGAAGACTTTACTATTTCCTTTGAGCACTTGGATTTCATAACAGATGGCATGTCAGATTCCTTCTTCAGTGAATTCTTTATCAATGGCCTGAAGGATGAAATACGAGCCCAGGTCCTATTGGCTCGGCCCCAGATTTGGTTGGAAGATACTAAATGAGCTAAGGAAGCACAACATGTTGTTTCCTCCCAAAACAATAAACCTTCCTTTATTCATTTCCCTAAACCCACCAATCCTAGTCCTCCGTCCACTCCTCTCAATACCCATAAATTAACTCAGGTAGAAATGGTTGAATGTCAAATCAAGGGTCTCTGTTATAATTGTGATGACAAATATTTTTGGGGGCACAAGTGTAAGGAACATAATTTTTTTATGGCCATTTCTGAGGATGTTTCTAATGAAAATGTCAATGTTTCCCCTATGGTTGTTTCCCCTATGGCATAGCTACCCCAAAAACATGATATTACTCCGCCCTGTGATCCACCAGAAGTTGAACCACTAATTTCGTTGAACGCCCTCACCATTTTCTCTGCTCCCTAAACCCTCAAGTTAATTAATAGCTACATTAAGCATAGGCAAGTCATCATCCTAGTTGCCAATTGCAACACCCATAATTTTATTCTCACCACATTTCCCAAGAAACCAATTGTCATATCCATGCAGTCAACAATTTTCCAATCATAATTTTCAATGGCAATTCCATGAATTGTAGGGGACATTGTGAAAAATGTGCGCTTACAAATTTATCTTCATTACTGGAAAGAATCAACGAACCTACCTATAAATGTGGTTATTTTCACTATTTTGTTCCTTTTCCACAACGAGAAATCCCCGCACTCCAAATTTATTGGGTTGAAAAAAACTATGAATCAACAACAATGGATGAATCTTATACAATGTCATGACAAATATGACATGAAATACTGAAACAATTTCATCTTCTTCCTTCTTAATGTGAAAAGTCCCCTTAACTATGAATAAATAATCATGCACCCATTATATTGATTCAACATCCACGATCCTTCCGCAAATGGAGTTGCCATCCATGTCACCGTGTTCGCTCAATTTCGAGGATGAAGATTGAAATTTGGCGCATTTCATCACCAACCGCACAAATTCGATAAGGTTTGATCAATTAATTTTCCATTCCACTCAACGAACATTTAGTAATTACTTTTTAATCAATTTTTATGAATCATTGCCTATCCCTTTGCATGTGCCTTCAGATCGTTGTTCAAAATATTTTTTCGGATACATATTCAGCATATGCTCTGTGTTGGAATTGTCGGAATGATTGAAATGGTTGTTCCTTGTCACTGCAGAGATGCCCATGAGACAGACATAATGCATTGGAATGGTTGCCCAATGCCGAGTTCCAACTTGCCTCTCCTGACTAACAAAGGGAGGAATGTCTCGATCGATTTGGTTTCCAATCGTCGCAATGTCATTCGAGGGCCGAGGGAATGAGTTCGCTTGACTGTGTAAAACCTTATGGCGTGATTAACTCCGGATGGATTTACATTTAGTGAGTTGATTTTGATTTATATATTATGTTTATATGATACTTATAACATTTTATAGAGTCACGTGACAAACACTTTATAAAAGTTAATTTTATTATTGGTTACCATAAAGTATTTATATTTGAATTTATCGTGAATTTTATCCAACTTTTTTAGCTTGGTAAATGTTTTTTTATCGAATTTCATTGTTATTGAATTCAAACACGAAGACGAATTAGAACACAAACCGGGGGACTTAGGTTGCTACAGGAGACTTAGGTAATGAACTACCCTTGTGCTCCAAAATAGATATTCAGATTTGGACAGGAACAACGCCAATTTGTTATCATGCAAATCTACACCAACAAACCTGCCCAATAATTATAGGTAATCTAGCGCTATCACCACTAGATGCCTCTACGTTCAGACTTGGTATTTTTCAAGTCTCGGGGGTGTCCCTAGGGGTTGTAAGTTGTTATCAAATTAATATATCTGTGTAACAATCTAGTTGATCGGAAAACAAAACTTGACCTTGACATACCCGTAAGCAGTCCAAAGAAAGGGTAAATTCTTAATAAATAATCAAGATCCACATCAAATTCTTAATGCCAATTACAATAGTGAAACAAAACAAATGAAATGAAGAGAATACGGGCCTTAAGCAATTAAGAAATCAAAGTAAGTGCATAAAAGCTAACCAAACACTGCAATATAGCTAACAACTATCTAACCAAGAAATTCAACGAGCTAGAAACAAGACATAGTTGAACCAAATCAATGTGTTATTCAAGAGACCAAATTAAATCATAATGACAACATGTGATAGGCTGCAATAGTCCTAGTAGCATGCAGTAATGAAAGCGATCTATCGGATCTACAAGGTGGAAGGATGATGAGAATCTGTTGTAATTTGCTCAAAGAATATTTTCTAACCCTCTCAAATCCTCTCAAGTCTGTGTATATAGAATCCAAATCTATGAATACCAATTCACCCAAGCTGTCTGTGGAAAGAGGAAAGAAATACATGCCAAAGTTGACAAGCTCTGCATGCAGGCCACTGTTGGTAGACCTGTTGTTTGGATGAGCCTTTTGTGGCAAAGAAAGTTGTTGTTTATGCTAATTTCCCAGGGATAAAACTACTAAAAGAATTATATTTCAGTGCTAGCCTTTCTCATCTCCTCCAACTATTAAGTAATTCGACCTTACCCAAAAATGCATCAACTTAAATAAACAAATAGAAATTTTCTCAAAAACCATTGCATGCATTTCATGCTAGACAAATAAATCAACTTTTTAACAAAGGAAACCTCCCATCGTTGAAGTATGCATGTGTGTGACATATGGATAAGAGTAGAATGAGACAAGGCATGCTAACAAATGGTCGATACTACATTCCAACAAAACACTTCCTTCCTCATATGTTCATCCATACACTCGACCTCTATGTTAATAAGACTGATTTCCTCCTCTCAAGGTCTCCTCTCTACCTTGACACATAAGGCTTCTCTTTCTGTGAAGGTGTTCTTGGGTGATTAACATTTCTTGCCTCTACCACTGTTTGGCCAAAGATATCTCAACTCCTTAGTTATCCATACACCACTCCTTAAGAATAGGCTCTGCAACAATCTCAAATCATCACTTCAGAACTTTTACCAATAACCATTCCTGGTTCTTTCCGACAGTAAATTCGCTGAAAATGACGCATACCAGGCTCACCTACTCAACACTTAGCTGCTTCAACATGCCACATGACCTTCCTGTTGTGAAAGGAAATCTGAGAACTATTTTGCACAAGACTCATTGCCACTTTGTTGCCAAACCAATGCCAACTGCTGCATATTTGCTGTTGAGACATCACTACATCCAACCACTATTTTTGAAGTTATTGTTTGAAATAGAATTCTATCAGATTTTCTGAAGTATTCTTCCCTTGAGTAAGGGATGAATGTATACCTGCTATCAAAGGTGAATTATACCAACCAAAATATTCCCAACCATATGACCAAACCCTCAATTATAATAATAGGGTTTTGTTTTCTTTCAAAACAACGAATAGGCCTAGGGTTTATGAGAATACAATGACTTCGGATTTATGAATCATGCATGAAGTTTGAAATGAGAAAAAAAAAACATTGAATATGCCATGTATTACAGTAGAGCGAATCATCCTTCAGAAAAATAAATACACCCACTAGGTACCGAAGGTCGAACTAGCTTTTCTACTAGAAAAAATTAGCAAAGGCAATTTGTTTTAAGGTTCCTTTTTCCTTGGTAAAATCAGCAGGCTTACCAACCAGTACCACAGATTACAAAGCGAATTTAGGATAAGTAACAACTTTTTTTAAAGGCTTTTTTAGCTTTTAAGATTAACAAAAGTACAAATTGAGAATAACCAAGCAAATGAAGGCTTGGCTTAAAAAGATAATAAGACAATTTAGAGCTTGAGTCACCTCTCAAGCAATAATAACAATCAAAATAGGAATTTGAATAAGGGCTTGGATTCGACAATTATGGTAAAGCGAATTACGTATTTGAAAAGTTAAATTAGGGTTCGAGGAGATCAACGTAGGGTTTTAGAATAAGAAAATATTAGGCCCTCATGCACAATGGAAACCCCCGACTAGCTGCCACATGTCACATATGGAGAACAATCCACCTGCTCAACACTACACTTGACTCATCATCCTTCACCCACGGAAACCTGGAAACCACTCTACCACTACAAACTTGGAACCATGACATCACACCTTATACCTGTGGCAATTAAAAACTGCTAAATATAAACATTCTAGCAATGTAACTCCAAAAAAACATATAAAACAAGAAACATTGAAAATGAAGGTAACAACTATGAGATTGTTGCTCAACATAGCAGGTCTAAAATTAGACACAGCTAAAAATATCAACATCTCCCATGTCAATGAAATCAGTCTCATTAGACTGGCTTTTCTGTAAGGAACCCGACTATGTGCTCAAAAATGACATACAAGCTCTAAAAAAAACTACTAAAAATAGAAATGTCGTGAAACTACTTGCATGTAGCCTAAAACAAGCTCATCAACATCATGAGCTGGTGAGGACGGAGAACATGTAAACATCTATGAAATTCAAGCCTTGGAACTCTATCTCCTAGAGAAAAAAGCAAATTGCTAAAAATAGTAGTTTCTTGAAATATGATGAAATTGACTATATAACAAGCTTTGATCACTGTGAAGACCTATATGCAACCATCATGATGGAATCTCGCTAGATCTTAACCCTTCAATTGCGCAATCAAATCTGGGGTTAACATGCAACAAAGAAGGATATCTTCAAATCTGTTGGGGTTTTACTCCATAAGAGGGAACAAAACTTTGAATCAAAAGAAAAAAACATATTTCTTTAAAATATTTGTCCCTAATTTTCTCAAAATGATGGATGAATGTCCCACAATGCCTCAATAAATCTAAGTGAAAAATGAAAACAATTTCATCTTCTCCTTTCTTGATGTGAGAGAACTTGTTGAACAAAGATATCTTCTCTTGGCCCCAATGTGTCAATTAGGATTCCATGATCAACGCTAAAGAACCATTTGTGTGTAAATAATCTTGATCCTTTGATAGTGGAGTCACCTGAGTTTGATTTCTTGGAACAGGGCTTTGTTCCTCAGTTGAGATGCCAGATTAGTGATGGAATATTCAAATGTCCAAACTAATCAATTGTTGTAGCCACACTACTCACCTAGGGAACTAGACTTTGTCCCCAACAATGACACCAATTGTTACTGGTCAAAAATGCACCTTGAATTATCAAATCTCAGATGTAGATGGCATAACCTTGATAGTATGCATGAGTGCTTCCCACTATCACCACAACAACCCTTGATAGTCTAGATGGGAACTAGACTATTGCCTTAGTCTTTGGGTGATGGAGTTCATATTTGCACAAAGGGGACTTGAATGTGAAAGGGAGAACATGACAAGAGGATTTGAAAGACAAGTCTCGTCAATCAACTCAATTAAATATTACATAAACACTTAATGAAGAGAATGTAGAACATAGAATCTTAATACAACTATAAACAATCAATGGATCATGCAAGTAGAATAAGAAGAATAATTATTCATCTGAGATATCATAAGATAATAATATAATAACCAACGTCAATTATTCTTCGGCTCTTACAATGACAAATGAAAGAGGCAAAGTATTATTGCCACTGCAACATACCTCATTCAAACTCCCAAGAAAGATATTAGTCCTCCAAGTGAAAGATAGAATAAGGCTAATCCATAAACAACCTTTAATTGCAACGCTTCATACAATAGGTGATTTATAGAATGAGAAAGAGAGATGGAAGGCACTGCAATGGTTACATCATCCTTCAAACATTGATGCTCAAAATAGTCTTGTTAATAGCCTTGAAACAAAACCCCAAGAATACCCCACTCCGGACAGATTAATCTATCGTATTTATAGTATTTAGCCTCAATTTTATCATCTTGCCAAAGTCACAAATGATCAAACCCTCCAAGAATTTGGTCACCTAATACAATAGCTATCAAACTCCTTGAAATGAGGTTCATACCCCATTCTTAACTCTAATTTGATCTCCTCCTTATTCAATCTTTGAGAGCAATTGTTCCAAGATATACACAAGCTTGTTCACCATCCATGTGGGTATGTGCATTGAAGAAGTAACCAATTCATCCTTAAAATAAGGTTCATCTACCCCTAGTGGAAAAACTCGGCAAGGGTCCTAAAAACATCGCCTCGAAAAAACTCGGCGAAAAAATCGAAAAAACTCGGCAAACATTAAAAAATACATAATTTATTCATTTTTTTTTCAAATTTTAAACATTTTTCAATATATAAAGCAACAACAACATCATATAAACAGATAGGCACATAAATATGGAGAACGAACCGATATATATTATATAGTGGATGCCAAACAAAAACGGATACATCAAAGTCATTACTGAAAGTCTGAAACCAATACAAAATGGCATCAATGATCACATATATAAATGTACATGTCCCAAAACTAGCAACTAGCTAGATGGTATCAAATTATCAATGCCCTCTCCCCCTTTTACGGGAAAAAATCAGGGGTTGTTTGCGAGGCCTTGAACTAGAGGCAGAAGGTCCTAGTCGGACATCAATGATGGAGGGAGGACTAGCTACTCCAATATGTGTAGAAAGTGGTGTCCCACTTTCAACTAGCTCATCATCCTCCATGGTGTATGGATGAATCTCCTCCTCATCATCCTCCTGCTAGTGTTGTTGCTCCTATTCCCCTTCCTCTAACCATGCAGGTGCCTCATCCAAGAGAGGCACCTCAATCTCCACCCTCGACTTAGACAATATATCAATATTGTCCAAAAAAATGACATCCACTTCTGGCTCTTTCTCTATCTACGCCATCCAAAGTTGAAGATTGTAGTGGATGTACACCAAGTCATTAAGACGTGGGAATTCCAACTTGTAAGAAGGTCATAAAAGACTTGATGAGTGTTGAGGGTTATAAATTTAAAGTACAATAAATGTAATTGACTAATTGCTTTGTTAAAGTTCTAGTTTCTAACATGTTGCATCTTTTGGAGTGTATTTTGTCAAAAATACTCCAATTGTGCTCACAACCCGAAGAGCTACAGGTTTGACTGAGTATTCTAATGGAAATTTTTCGTAAATTTGGTGCTTTTGTGCCATAGTTCCTCCACCAAACATTGCAATAAATAAGAAAGAAAGAACACATTAAAGTTTTAAACAATGAACATAACCAACTTTCAAATAAAAATAAAAATTTTGAAATTTAAAATACATTATTGAATTTTATAATTCTAATGACTTACGTGGCATCAAACGGGTCCTTAGCCTAACTGCATCTTCAAAGCCAAATAATCCATCACATTCTCTATACATCTCTATCTCGTGATTTATTTGATCGTGAATGTTAGCATCAAGTACCATCTTCCGAAGACAAGTAAAGAGGCCATCCATCACCTTGTCATCAAAGTCAAAGTTGCATTTGTAGGAAAATGCAACATTGAGGAAAAGCGTTGCTGCATGAATGGGTCGATGGAGCATTCTGGTTCACCAACTATTAATCAAATCCCATATTATCATCTGTATGTTGAATCGAGGGGTGCCCTTTCCTTCATAATAAGCTCGGATAGATTCTTTGGCCTTATCCATGGCCTCATACAAATAGCCCATTACAAGATTATCGCCATCAACCAATCTCAGAACCTTTACAAAAGGTTCAGCAACGGAGCAAACTTCTTCTACTCCTTCCCAAAAGGAGTCACTGTACACCAATCTAGCAATGGCTCTACCATCTTCTCGCCTGCTATATCTACAATCATGCCACTCACCAGAAACAAACATTTTCTTCAACTCATACTGACATTGAAGAAAAGACTGGACGGTGAGGAAGTGTGTCGCAAAACGTGTGACTGCCAGATGTCGCAGCTCCCTATCTTTGGTGTATGTCCTCATGAGGTTGAGAACAAAAGCATGGTTATATATGTACTTAGGGATGCTCTTTGCATGATCAATCACCTCCTTGACGAAGGGAATTTTCCCCACAGCCTCAAGCGTCAAATCAATGCAATGTGCAGTGCATGGAGCCCAAAACACTGTGCCATGCCTCTCCATAAGCATCCTACCAGCAACCACATAATTAGTTGCATTATCTGTCACGATTTGCACCACATGGTGTGCACCAATCTCCTCGATGAACCCATGCAACAACTCACAGAATAATGTTGCATCTTTCACATGTGCGGATGCATCAACTGATTTTATGAACATGGAACCTTTAGGACAATGTACCAAGAAATTGAGAAGGGTCCTACCCTTCCCATCTGTCCATCCATTAGACATCACTGTGCACTCGGAGCTTTCCCATAATTCCTTGAACTCCCCCAACCTGGCATTGATGTCCTTCTTCTCTGCTTGAAGAATAGGCCCTAGTAACTCCTCATCTGAAGGGGATTTAAACCCCAGGCCAACAACTTCAATGGCATCACACATCAGCTGCCAAAATGGGTTGTTTCTGGTGATGGTGAGAGGTAAGTCACTCCAGAAAAGACACCTTCCCATTAACCTGCTTGCTTCTTGTTGCTCCCTTTTTTTACCATTGATTTAATTGATGGTTTTTCTCCAGGCCCAGTTCTTGGAACAAAGTAAGATGGGATCTTCCCAACAGGTGAATCTGCGGCTATGGAGCCCCTACCACTACCGTCAGTGGCATGGGAAGATATCCCTGGTGAACTTTGATATATCTTAAAAGCTGCAAGTTCAGCTTTTTTTGTAGCTGACTCTTCCTTCTTTCTATCCTTTGTATTAATTGAATCATGGGAAACTCTCATAATCTCTAGGCTCACGTTTTTACAAGGCCCAACATCAAACCCCATAATTTTGGCCAAATGGTATTTCAACCTGTATACTCCTCCTTTAATACATGTCCCACATAATTTGCAAAATAAAGAATTTCAGTTTGTTCCTTCTTCAGGGTCACCATACTCCCACATTGGATCCAAGTCTCTAGGCATGTTTGTTGATTGCTATGGGAATGGACCTAGGGAAAAAAAACACAAAAAAATACATTAAACCCCACTTGAAAAAAAATTGCAGCATATTAATTTAAAAAATCAGCCATCCAAAGAAGAATGTTAGCTATGAAAAATGGCATCAACAAGGTGGCTAAAAAACTAAAAAAATAAATCTAAATACCCCATTGAAATTTTCCAAAAAACCCCTTACATTTTGTTTGTT
>CBVK0102051606.1:0-25322 GCA_900067695.1 Picea abies
CTCTTCCGATCTCACGAATCGATAATTGGTAAGTATCTGAAAGAACATACCATTAGAGTCTCGATCTTGGTTTGGTTTGGAATGTCCCTCGACCCTTAGTTTCAAATGGCCTTAGTCTCAGATGCCCTCAGTCTCTGCAATGCTGATCTAGGAGGCTCCCCAGGCTCATAAAATGCTCAAAAATGAAAGTTCTCGGAATTGAGTGATACCAATTCCATTGTGACCAGATCGTCGTGCTGATTCCATCCATAAAGTTACTTTCTCAAATGGGCTTTGTATGCGAGAGTTATCGCACTCTGAACGTTTTCTCAAACAACGAAAAAGTCAAAGGTCAACTGGCAAAAAAGTCAATGATGACATCAGCATGACATCACCAAAGATATTTATTGATGCTGACATGGCAGAAGCAGGGGTTGACAAGTGGTGACCTATGACAAACTTGGACCAATGCAGTTTGGACACGTGGAAAATATTTGGCAAATGTGGCGGTGCCACATGGCACCCAGTCAGAATATGTGTGGCAAGTTCCAAAAATGTTTTAAGGTCCATGGGTTTTGAACCCACGACCAACCCACTAAGAAAATGACTTGAGAAATGGCCCAACACCAACACGTCACATATGTTACTTGTTAAATAGAACAAGTTTAAATTTATTTAAATTTTAATGTATTGTTATGTGGGCAGAAGGGGGGTTGGGGCATAGCCCCAGCCCACATTTTTAACACCATATGTCACGCCATAAAACCAAGGGCATGGGCACCTATGCATAACAAACAAGCATGAGAGTTTGGATAGGGCCTATCCCTTAGGGCGCAAACCATTCTAGGCCGAGGTCCCATGCATTGTGCCCCAAAACCAGGTGTTAGCGCGAGATAAGGGCCAACGCTTAGCCCTTTGGGCTAGGGCTTGGCCAATTTTAGCTCATATGACCGAGTATTGGGTGTGCACACCCAACAAGAGGGGATAAAGCCCTTTAATTAACAAAAAGTGGGTTTTTAACTATGTGTTATGTATTTTTTAATTATTTTGCCTGATATTATGACTAGAAAGTGGTTTTTTAAGGATATCTTGGCCATTTGGAGGGGGGTTTGATCCCAAAAAGAGGCCATATTCTTGGGGGAAGTTGAGATTCCTTAGACGGGCATGAAAAATATATAAACCAGGCTTTTTGAAGATTGGAGAACAACTTTTGATGCATGGATTTGAAGGAGCAACTTGTCATTTTTGGCCTTTTCTCATGATTTGAGAGGCATATTTGCCATGTTTTTGAGAGGAGTTTGATGATGCATGTTGAATATGAGCAAGGAGTTCTTGCACAACATATCTGAAGCATGTTATGTAACAAAAAAGAGCCTATGTAAAATAACTTTGAGCATTTTAAAGAGCAATAAAGAGGTCCACCACTTGGAAGCGGGCCCGGAGATGTAGCCAACGATTGGTGAACTTCGTTAACAAGTTATTGTCTCTATTTATATTTATGTTGTGCTGTTCTCTTCTTTTCATTTGCAACATGATTATTAATGGCTGATCTCTTTAAATAATTAATGAGCATCAAGTAAATGTCACATTTGATATTCCTCAAACAAGATAATAAGTTTATGTATTTCGCATTCTTATCGATCCGATGCATAAAGTACATTAAACTAACTTGCAATTTATCAGTAATACCTTCATTTTTGGATCAAATTCCCTCAGTCTCGGGTTCTCTTTGTGTCTCAATGCTGTCAATGCCCCCTATCTCTACAATGCCTCTCCACTCCTGTGCACAATCTCTCCATGTCTCAATGCCCTTAATGCCCTCTGTCTTTGCAATGCCTCTCCACTCCTACTCATGGGATCTCCACATCTCAATGCCCCTTGTCTCTACAATGCCTCTCCACTCCTGCGCGCGGGGATAGTGTTTTGTTTTGTTTTGTTTTGTTTTTAATTAATATATAATTAATATACATTATATAATATAGATTATATAATATATATTGTTTTTTCGTTTTTATTTTTTTTGTTTTGTAATTTTTTTTTACGTTTTGTTATTATTTGTTTATATATATATATATTACCCCAAGCCTATAGAAATATGGAATGTCGCAACATGTAAGGGAATTCAACAATTCAAGGATTCCCTGTGTGTATCTATGCCTTGGCGGCCTCCTAGGAAAATTTGCAAAATAGATTACCTCAACTCATGGTGGCCTCCTAGGAAAATGGTGGTTGGTTGGTTGCTTGTGTTGACTAAAATCATTTAGTGAAAAACATTGGTGGTTAGTACTCATGAATTTTGGTATTGCTAATGTTTTAACTACATTGAGTAAGAACAACACCTAGAAACCACAACACAATCCCTCTCTAGGGAGTCCTTAGCATCATAGTTGGATAAGGACACCATTAGGAGTTTTTTGCAGTAAGGACATGTAGAGAGGCCGTAACCATGGTTGAGGAAGAAAAAAGAGTATCTTAGGATCTTGTTGAATATTTTTAGGCTTGAGAGCCTTGAATAAGTCCTCAAACCAACACATCACTCATTTGTAAGGCTTCCTTGAAGGCCTCCAAGTAGGATACAAGTTCCATGAGTAGGTTTTGTTCCCTAGAAATGGGTCTTAACACCTAAAAATGGTTAAGGGGGGAGTAAAGGACTTAATCCATAATTGAACCTTCTCAAGCTCATGTGCCATGAAAAACACCTAGAAACCATGACATGAGCTCTCACTTCAATGTATTTGGACTAATATTTGGAAATGAGCACCATTTATATGTTTTTCATACTACATATGGGTCTCAGGACCTTGACCATGGTTGTGGTAGGGAAACAAGCCTCAATCCCTTAACCATAGTCAAGGGAGGGAAACAACAACTCAAGCCCCATACATATCATATCTATCTCAAGCACCATGAACAAGTCTTCAGGTCACCACACAAGACCATGGATGGGTCAGAAGACCTTAGTTATCATCAAAGAATGAAAACAAGTGCCTTATAATATTTTTGAATATTTTGAAGCTTAGGAGCCTCAAACAAGTCCTCAAACCAACATAACAAAAATTTGGCCTTTAAGAGGGATATAGGCATCACAATTAGGTTTTGTACATTGAAAATGGGTGTAGAGGCATAAACATGGAAAGTTGGAAACAATAGCCTAAAGCCATAAATAAACCTTCTCAAGCTCAACCACCATCAAAAACACCTAAAAACATGACATGAGTCCTCTCTAGGGAGTCTTTGGCATCCAAGTTGAATATGGGTGACATTATGAGGTCTTCTTCATCATGTATGGGTCTTTGCACATAAGGGATAGGTCTTAGGATATCAACCCAAAATGAATCTTATAGGGCACTGATCCCTGAACTAGGCCTTAAACCACCACACAAACCAAAATCATTGGCCTCATTTTGGGATATGGACATTATTGAGAGATTTTGTGTACCTGGCATGGGTCTCATGGCCTTGATCATCGTTGACATAGGAAAATAAGGGCCATAGTACCTAAGCTAATATTTTAGGATCATAATTCATTAATGACACCTCAAACCATCACTTAAACCATCTAGATAGAATCTTTATCCTATGAATGATATATTAGCATCCTTAGAAAGTTTTAGGCATAAGGGATGGGTCTCAAGACCTTAACCATGGTCATGGGAGAAAATAAAGGGTATTAGTACCTAAATGAATCTTTTATGGCTCATGATCCATGAATGAGTCCTTGAATCACAACAAAATCCATTTAGAGGGGATATCTGGTTTGTTCTTCAAATACGAGCGCCATTAGGAGGTTTTTTACTCCAAGTATGAGTCTTGGGGTCTTGACCATGGTAAATGGAAGAAATAAAGCACATCATGTCTTATATAAATATTGTAAGGATCTGCTTCATTAATGTGTCCCTAAAGCACCAAATAGGCCCTGGAAAAGGGGTCTTTGATCTCTATTAATTGGGATATGGGAACTTATAAGAGGTTTTTCATACTAGGGATACAATGTGTTATGCATCAAGGAACGATATCAAGGTCTTAACCATGTTTGGGGGGAAAATATAGGGAATTAGACCCTAAATGAAGATTCTTGGGCCAATGGGCCATGATCAAGGACTTGATCTATGACATGGGTCCTCTAAAAGGAATATTTTTCATACAAATGGGATATTGGTGCCATTAGGGGAGGAAAATAAGGTCCTTGACCCCTAAATGAATCTTATATATCTTATTGGACTTGAAATATTCCTCAACCCACCCGAAAACCCTCCATAAAGTACATTTTTCCTTAAGTGGGATATGGTTACCATTTTAGAGGTTTTGCAACAAGATATGGGTCTTGGGCCATTGGCCCAAAAATAAGCTTCTAGGGCCCTTTTCCTTAAACTAGGTCTCAAGCCACCACACAAACATGGATCATTGGCCTCTTGGTTTGATATGGTAATGATTGAGATATTTTTCATACCATGCATGGATCTCAAGGCCTCAACCATAGACAATGAAGGAAAACAAGGGATATATAATATAAATTAGTATTTTAGGGTTCATAATCCATTAATGACACCTTGAACCACCACACAAACCCTCATATGGAATCTGTGTACTCCAAATGAGATATAGGCACCATTTGAAAGTTTTAGACACAAGAGATTGGTCCTAGGACTGTGACCATGATCATGGAAGAAAATAAATGGTTTTAAGGCCTAAATAAAACATTTAAGACTCATGATCCATGAATGGATCCTTGAATCACTACACATTCCCATTAAAAGGGATATTGGCCTCCATTTGGGATACAGGTACCATTAGGATATTTTTGTGTAGCAAGGATGCATCTTGGGGTATTAACCATGCTAAGGAGAGGAAATAAATGGAATCAAGTATTGCATAAATATTTTAAGGATCTAGTCCATGAACAAGGCTTTAAAGTTCCATGCAAACCCTATAAAAGGGATCTTTGATCTTCGAGTGGGATATGGGCACCTATAGGAGGTTTTTCATACTAGGGATGGATCTTGGGGTCTTGACCATGGTCAAAGGTAGAAAACATGGACATATAACCTAAATGAAGCTTCTTGGGCTCATGATACAAAAGGAGGTCTTAAACAACTACACACGCCCTTGAGAGGGGATATTTATAAGCCACCATTTGGGATACATACACCATTAGGAGACTGTATTCATAGGTGATAAGTCTTGATGCCTTAACCATAGCCATTTGGAAACCATTAGAATTAGGGTTTGATTATTGAATTACCAAGTCGAGTTGATGTCACAGAAGCTTCAATTCACCCACCACAAATGTCATGCACCAACCCCGCATAGTGAGCACTAGCGAATTGGGACAACGTTGAAATTTCTTCAATATGTGTCTGTATGCATCAAAATTTGACATGGTTAGACTAGACACATTCCTTGACGGTATGAGATGGTTTCAAGACTCAAGGGTGTATGATGTCCCAACATAATCTTTGAGATCATCCACATTTGCATAAATGTTCATCATGCACCTCTCATTGTCATCATTCGTCATTCCCTTCTAGAGAATCATTGTCAGAACTATCTTGAATTTTGACATGGACCTTCTGATACACCAATCACAAATTTCTTCCATTGAACCCGCATAGTGAACAATGAATGGGGCCAACGTTGAAATTTTTTCAATCTGTTTTTGTATGCGTTGAAATTTGACATGGTTAGACTAGATAGTTTCCTTGAAGGTATGGGAGGATTTCAATACTTAATGATGTTTGATATCCCCACATACTACTTAAGGAGGGTTTGATTATTGAATTACCAAGTCGAGTTGATGTCACAAAAGCTTCAATTCACCCACCACAAATGTCATCTTGCACTGACCCCACATAGTGAGCAGTGAATGGGGACAACGTTGAAATTTCTTCAAACTATTCATGTATGCATTGAAATTCAACATGGTTAGACTAGACACATGCCTTGATGGTATGGGAGGGTTTCAAGACTCAAGGAAGTCTGATGTCTCGACCACATAATCTTTGAGATCGTCCATGTTTGCAACAATGTTCATAATGGGTGTCTCATTGTCAAATGTCGTTGTTTCCATGATCTATAGAATATTGGTTGGAACTCTCTTGAAATTTCTTGGAACTTCCAATTCACCCACCACAAATGTCATGCACTGACCCCACATAGTGACCAGTGAATGGGGCCAATGCTGAAATTTCTTCAATATGCTCTTGTATGATTCAAAATTTGACATGGTTAGACTAGACACATGCATTGACAATATGGGAGGGTCTCAAGAATCAAGGATGTATGATGTCCCCACATAATATTTGAGATCATCCACATTTGCATCAACGTTCATCATGCACGTCTTATTGCCAGTGTTTGTCATTCCCTTGTATAGAATTGTTGTCAAAATTGTCTTGAATTTTGACATGGAACTTCAAATACACCCATCACAAATTTCTTCCACTGACCCCGCACAATGAGCAGTGAATGGGGACAACGTTGAAATGTTTTCAATCTATGCCCATATGCATTGAAATTTGACATGGTTAGACTAGAGAGTTGCCTTGAAGGCATGAGAGGGTTTTGATACTTAAGATGTCCCCACATAATATTTGAGATCATCCATGTTTGCATCGAAGTTCAATGTAATGGATGTATCATTACCATCATTGTTCATTTCCATCTATAGAATATTTTTCGAAAATATCTTGAAATGTCACGACACATCCAATACACCCATCACAAATGCCATATTGCACCAACCCCACATTGTGAGCAGTGAATGGGGCCAACGTTGAAATTTCTTCAAACTATGCATGCATGCATCAAAATTCGACATGGTTAGACTAGACACATGCCTTGATGACATGGAAGGGTTTCAAGACTCAAGGATGTTTGATTTCCCAACCACATAATCTTTGAGATCGTCCATATTTGAAACAACATTCATAATGGGCGTCTCATTTTTAAATGTCGTTGTTTCCATCTATAGAATATTTGTTGGAACTCTCTTGAAATGTCATGGAACTTCCAATTAAACCACCACAAATGTCATGTACTGGCCCCACATAATGAGCAGTGAATGGGGCCAACGTTGAAATTTCTTCAATATGTGCTTGTATGCATCGCAATTTGACATGGTTAGACTAGACACATGCCTTGACGATATGTGAGGGTTTCAATACTCAAGGATGTATGATGTCCCAAAATAATATTTGATATCGTCCACATTTGCATCAACATTCATCATGTTGCACCTCTCATTTTAATCTTTCTTCATTCTCTTTTATAGAATTGTTCTCGGAACTATCTTGAAATTTGACATGGAACTTCAAATACACCCATCACAAATTTCTTCCACCAACCCTGTACAGTGAGCAGTGAATGGGGCCAATGTTGAAATGTTTTCAATTTGTGCCTGTATGCATCAAAATTTGACATGGTTAGACTAGATAGTTGCCTTGAAGGTATGGGAGGGTTTCGATACTTAAGGATGTTTGATGTCCCCGCATAATATTTGAGATCATCCATTTTTGCATCAACATTCAATATAATGGATGTCTCAATGTCATTATTCTTCATTGCCATATATAGTATCTTTTTCAGAACTCTCTTGAAAAGTCATGCCACATCCAATACACCCATCACAAATGTCATCTTGCACCTACCTCACATAGTGAGCAGTGAATGGGGAAACCTTTGAAATTTCTTCAAACTGTGCATGTATGCATCGAAATTCGACATGGTTAGACTAGACACATGCCTACTAGACACATGCCTTGATGGTATGGGAGGGTTTCAAGACTCAAGGATGTCTGATGTCCCAACCACATAATCTTTGAGATTGTCCATTTTTGAAACAACGTTCATAATGGGCGTCTCATTGTCAAATGTTGTTGTTTCTATCTATAGAATATTTGTTGAAACTCTCTTGAAATGCCACGAAACTTCCAATTTAACCACCACACATGTCATGCATCGACCCCGCATAGTGAGTAGTGAATGGGGCCAACGTTGAAATTTCTTCAATATGTGCCTATATGCATTGAAATTTGACATGGTTAGACTAGACACATGCCTTGACAGTATGGGAGGGTTTCAAGACTCAAGGATGTATGATTTCCCAACATAATATTTGAGATCATCCAAATTTGCATCAACCGTTCATCATGTTGCACCTCTCATTTTCATCATTTGTCATTCCCTTTTATAGAATCGTTGTCGGAACTATCTTGAAATTTGACATGGAAATTCAAATACACCCATCACAAATTTCTTCCACTGATCCTACACAGTGAGCAGTGAATGGGGCCAATGTTGAAATGTTTTCAATCTGTGCCCGTATGCATTGAAATTTGACATGGTTAGACTAGATAGTTTCCTTGAAGGCATGGGAGGGTTTCGATAATTAAGAATGTTTTATGTCCCTGCATAATATTTGAGATCATCCATGTTTGCATCAATGTTCAATATAATGGATGTCTCATTGTCATCATTCTTCATTTCCATCTATAGAATATTTTTCAGAACTCTCTTGAAATGTCATGGCACATCCAATACACCCATCAAAAATGTCATCTTGCACCGACCCCGCATAGTGAGCAGTGAATGGGGCCAACATTGAAATTTCTTCAAACTATGCATGTATGCATTGAAATTCAACATTGTTAGACTAGACACATGCCTTGACAGTATGGGAGGGTTTCAAGTCTCAAGGATGTATGATGTACCGACCACATAATCTTTGAGATCGTCCATGTTTGCAACAACGTTCACAATGGGCATCTCATTGTCAAATGTTGTTGTTTCCATCTATAGAATCTTTGTTGGAACTCTCTTGAAATGGAAGGGAACTTCCAATTCAACCACCACAAATGTCATGCACCGACCCCGCATAGTGAGTAGTGAATGGTGACAACATTGAAATTTATTCCATATGTGCCTGTATGCATTAAAATTTGACATGGTTAGACTAGACACATGCCTTGACGGTATGGGAGGGTTTCAAGACTCAAGGATGTATGATTTCCCAACATAATATTTGAGATCTTCCACATTTGCATCAACGTCCATCATGATGCACCTCTCATTGTCATCATTCATCATTCCCTTCTATAGAATCGTTGTTGGAACTATATTGAAATTTGACATGGAACTTCAAATACACCCATCAAAAATGTCTTCCACCGACCCCGCAGAGTGAGAAGTGTATGGGGCGAACATTGAAATGTTTTCAATCTTTGCATGTATGCATCAAAATTTGACATGGTTAGACTAGATAGTTTCCTTGAAGGTATGGGAGGGTTTCAATACTTAAGGATGTTTGATGTCCCACATAATATTTAAGATCATCCATGTTTGCATCAATGTTGAATATAATGGATGTCTCATTGTCATCATTATTCATTTCCATCTATAGAATATTTTTTAGAACTCTCTTGAAATGTCATGGCACATCCAATACACCCATCACAAATTTCATCTTGCACTGATCCTGCATAGTGAGTAGTGAATGGGGCCAATGTTGAAATTTTTTCAAACTGTGCATGTATGAGTTCAAATTAGACATTGGTAGAATAGACACATGCCTTGAAGGTATGGGAGGGTTTCAAGATTCAAGGATATCTGATGTCTCGACCACATAATATTTGAGATCGTTATTTCCATGTGTAGAATATTTGTTGGAACACTCTTGAAATTTCATGGAACTTCCTATTCAACTACTACAAATATCATGCACTGACCTCGCATAGTGAGTAGTGAATGGGGCCAACATCAAATTTTCTTCAATATGTGCTTGTATGCATCAAAATTTGACATGGTTAGACTAGACACATGCCTTGATGGTATGGTAGGGTTTCAAGACTCAAGGATGTATGATGTCCCAACATAATCTTTGATATCATCCACATTTGCATCAACGTTCATCATGATGCACCTCTCATTGTCATCATTCATCATTCCCCTCTATAGAATCATTGTTGGAACTATCCTTAAATTTGATATGGAACTTCAAATACACCCATCACAAATTTCTTCCACCAACCCTGCAAAGTGAGCAGTGAATGGGTCCAACGTTGAAATGTTTTCAATCTGTGCCCGTATGCATCGAAATGTGACATGGTTAGACTAGATAGTTGCCTTGAAGGTATGGGAGGGTTTCAATACTTAAGGATGTTTGATGTCCCTGCATAATATTTGAGATCATCCATGTTTGCATCAACGTTCAATATAATGGATGTTTCATTGTCATCATTCTTCATTTCCATCTATATAATCTTCTTTGGAACTCTCTTGAAATGTCATGTCACATCCAATATGCCCATCACAAATGTCATCTTACACGGACCCTGCATAATGAGCAGTGAATGGCGCCAACGTTGAAATTTCTTCAAACTGTGCATGTATGTGTCAAAATTTTACATCGTTATACTAGACACATGCCTTGACGATATGGGAGGGTTTCAAGGCTCAAGGATGTCTGATGTCCTGACCACATAATCTTTGAGATCGTCCATGTTTGCAACATCATTCATAATGGGCGTCTCATTGTCAAATGTCGTTGTTTCCATCTGTAGAGTCTTTGTTGGAACTCTCTTGAAATGTCATGGAACTTCCAATTCAACCACCATAAATTTCATGCATCGAACCTGCATAGTGAGCACTAAATGGGGCCAACGTTGAAATTTCTTCAATATGTGCCTACATGCATCGAAACTTGACATGGTTAGACTATACACATGCCTTGATGGTATGGGAGGGTTTGAAGACTCAAGGATGTATGATGTCCCAACATAATATTTGAGATCGTCGACATTTTCATCAATGTTAATCATGCTGCACCTCTCATTGTCATCATTCGTGATTCTCTTATATCGAATCGTTGTTGGAACTATCTTGAAATTTGACATGAAACTTCAAATACACCCATCAAAAATTTCTTCCACCGACCCTGCATAGTGAGGTATGAATGGGGACAATGTTGAAATGTTTTCAATCTGTGCCCGTATGCATCAAAATTTGACATGGTTATAATAGATAGTTTCCTTGAAGGTATGGGATGGCTTCAATACTTAAGGATGTTTGATGTCCCCGCATAATATTTGAGATCATCCATGTTTGCATCAATGTTCAATATAATGGATGTCTCATTGTCCTCATTATTCATTGCCATCTATAGAATCTTTTTTGGAACTCTCTTGAAATGTCATGGCACATCCAATACACCCATCACAAATGTCATCTTGCACTGACCCCGTATAGTGAGCACCGAATGGGGAAAACTTTGAAATTTCTTCAAATTGTGCATGTATGTGTCGAAATTCGATATGGTTAGACTTGACAGATGCCTTGGCGGTATGGGAGGGTTTTAATGCTCAAGGATGTCTGATGTACTGACCACATAATCTTTGAGATCATCCATGTTTGCAACAACATTAATAATGGGTGTCTCATTATCAAATTTTGTTGTTTCCATCTGTAGAATCTTTGTTGGAACTCTCTTGAAATGTCATGGAACTTCCAATTCAACCACAACAAATTTCATGCCTTGACCCCACATAGTGAGCAGTGAATGGGGCCAACATTGAATTTTCTTCAATATGTGCCTGTATGCATCGAAATTTGGCATGGTTAGACTAGACACATGCCTTGACAGTAATGGAGGGTTTCAAGACTCAAGGATGTATGATGTCCCAACAAAATCTTTGAGATCGTCCACATGTGCATCAACGTTCATCATGCTGCACCTCTCATTGTCATCATTCGTCATTCTCTTCTATAGAATCATTTTCAGAACTATCTTGAAATTTTACATGGAACTTCAAATACACCCATCACAAATTTCTTCCACCGACCCCACACAGTGAGTAGTGAATGGGTCCAGCGTTGAAATGTTTTCAATCTGTGCCCATATGCATCGAAATTTGACATGGTTAGACTAGATAGTTTCCTTGAAGGTATGGGATGGTGCCAATACTTAAGGATGTTTGATGTCCCCGCATAATATTTGAGATCATCCATGTTTGCATCAACGCTCAATATAATGTATGTCTCACTGTCATCATTCTTCATTGCCATATATAGAATATTTTTTGAAACTCTCTTGAAATTTCATGGCACATCCAATACACCCATCACAAATGTCAACTTGCACTGGCCCTGCATAATGAGCAGTGAATGGGGCCAACATTGCAATTTCTTCAAACTGTGCATCTATGCATCAAAATTCGACATGAATAGAATAGAGGTATGCCTTGAAGGTATGGGAGGGTTTCAAGACTCAAGGTTATCTGATGTCCCAATGACATAATCTTTGAGATCGTCCATGTTTGCAACAACGTTCATAATGGGCGTCTCATTGTCAAATGTCGTTGTTTCCATCTATAGAATCTTTGTTGAAACTCTCTTGAAATGTCATGGAACTTCCAATTCAATGACCATAAATGTCATGCACTGACCCCACATAGTGAGCAGTGAATGGGGCCAACATTGAATTTTCTTCAATATGTGCCTGTATGCATCGAAATTTGGCATGGTTAGACTAGACACATGCCTTGACAGTATGGGAGGGTTTAAAGACTCAAGGATGTATGATGTCCCAACATAATCTTTGAGATCATCCACATTTGCATCAACGTTCACCATGCTGCACCTCTCATTGTCATCATTCGTCATTCTCTTCTATAGAATCATTGTCGGAACTATCTTGAAATTTTACATGGAACTTTAAATACACCCATCACAAATTTCTTCCACCGACCCCACACAGTGAGTAGTGAATGGGTCCAACATTGAAATTTTTTCAATATGTGCCCATATGCATCAAAATTTGACATGGTTAGACTAGATAGTTGCCTTGAAGGTATGAGGGTTTCGATACTTAAGGATGTTTGATGTCCCCGCATAATATTTGAGATCATCCATGTTTGCATTGACGTTCAATATAATGGATGTCTCATTGTCATCATTCTTCATTGCCATCTATAGAATATTTTTTGGAACTCTCTTGAAATGTCATGGCACTTCCAATACACCCATCAGAAATGTCATCTTGCATTGACCCCACACAATGAGCAGTGAATGAGGCCAACGTTGAAATTTCTTCAAACTGTGCATGTATGCGTCGAAATTTGACATGTTTAGACTAGACACATGCCTTGACGGTATGGGAGGGTTTCAAGACTCAAGGATGTATGATGTCCCGACCACAAAATCTTTGAGATCATCCATGTTTGCAAAAATGTTCATAATGGGCGTCTCATTGTCAAATGTCGTTGTTTCCATCTGTAGAATCTTTGTTGGAACTCTCATGAAATGTCATGGAACTTACAATTCAACCACCACAAATTTCTTGCATCGACCTCGCATAGTGAGCAATGAATGGGGCCAATGTTGAAATTTCTTCAATATGTGCCTGTATGCATCAAAATTTGACATGGTTAGACTAGACACATGCCTTGACAGTATGGGAGGGTTTGAAGACTCAAGGATTTATGATGTCCCAACATAATATTTGAGATCATCCACATTTGCATCAACATTCATCATGCTACACCTCTCGTTGTCATAATTCATCATTCCCTTCTATAGAATCATTGTTAGAACTATCTTGAAATTTGACATGGAACTTCCCTTATATAGAATTTTTGTTGGAACTATCTTGAAATTTGACATGGAATAGACTATCCATGTCAAATTTTGGTGCATTTCAAATATGAACAGAGTATCCATGTCAAATTTCGGTGCATACAAAAACATTTTGAAAAAATTTCAACATTTGCCCCATTCACAGGTCACTGTTTCCCATCATGTACTCTAGCCCTAGTACAATGTCTTTTAATAGTTGTTTCCTTTAAAATTTGACCAATCAGAAAATTAAAATGAAACGAGGATGAGATGAGACGATATATAGAGTGGGTCTATGAGTGATCTTTGAGTATAAATATGAATGAATGAACTTCTCTTGGTTTCGATAATAATTTATTCTCTACTAAACAAGGCCAACCATGTGAAGGTGGAAGCTCATATGGCCCCTCCCCCCTCTCACATTGCTCTCAATTCCCCAATACCCAATATATAAAATAGAAAACAAACAAAAGAAACATCGTAATCATGCATAGAAACTACCAAAACAAAAATGAAATAAAACTTAAAAACATATAATTAACCCACATGATTAAAAATGATTTAAAGAGAATAATTCATACAAATTAAAATATCTAGTTGCGTACCTCATCGACCAATGCAACATTTGTATCATCCTTCTTCTGTATCTTCTTATTTATCATCTAACGTGATATATGTATTAGCATCCGGTTCAAAAACAATGTTGAAAGGATTGATGATATCATCAACATCATCATCAATGCCATTTTCGAGCATATCTTCATCGATATTAGCATCAAGAACTGGTGCATTGTCTCCTATGTCTAGTTCATCTTCTCCGTCTTCTTCATCTATCGACCCATATTCTTCCTGCTCTAGATCTACATCATCTTCTTCTTCGTTATCATATTCCTCATCTACTATATACTTGATTGGCCTTCCTCTTGGATCATATCTAACAAAAAATGAGAAATCCCTCTTATGTGGAACTTTTGAGTAAAATACTTGTTCACATTGACTTGAAAAAACATAGCGGTCATTTTTTTTTTCAAAAAATATTGTTTTAATCATCAAAAATCCGTTGGCATGTTGAATAACGGTTCTTTCCTCATCATGTTCATGCATTCGTAACCTATACCATTTGACATTGAACAAAACTAATTTGAAGGAATTAAAGTCACACTCAATTATATCATTCAAAAACCCATAGCATCTATTTTCATATTCTCGAGGACGTCTGTTACTGTTAGAGGAAACATTAGTGACCTGGAATACGACACTTATCCCACTATTATAATTTTTTTTGGTTTCATCCAACTGTTTGATGCGAAATTTACGACCATTGCACCACATAGCCTTGTGGTGTTTCAACTGCAATATGCCAGACATGTAAAAGATGCATTGTCAATTAATAATAAACAAAATTATATAACTTGGAAAGTATAATATGAAAAAAACACACCTGCAGTCACATTAATATAATATAAAATAACTGAATAAAATGGGTGAATTTGCTTGCCTTTCCATCTTTCAAACAATATGCTAAACCTATTTCTCTCTACGTAACATTAGAATCTCCATTACGACGAGCTTCTCTAACCAATTCAGATAGTTCTTTCCATGTTAACCTACCACCATGACGTTCTTTACATCTATCAATCCATACCTTCATCTAGTCAAGATTTTTTACAATGTATAAATGTAGTGCATCCTAATCTTGAGCAACTGATCGATCAAAAAATCACAATTCACCAATATTAAATATTAGTTATAACCATGGTAAATATTAATAAATGATGAAAGAATAAATATTAAATGAGTATGATCATATACACAAAAAAATGAAAAATTTATATTTATTAAAAATATCCACAATTTAATTACCTCTCACTTTCTTCATTGTACCTTTCCCCAACAACTGCTCCCTTTCAATTTTTTTGATGGAGTTCACATCCCAAATGCAATGCACTGCATGCATAGCTTGCGCTACTAATTTAGGAAGATACTGACTAATATACACCATGGATTCATATACCATATATCCCTCCACCATAGAACCCTCAGGACAAGCTCTTTGTCTAACCAAAGCCTTCAATGATTTCAAGTGCCTCTCCACCATCCACATTGACCTTGTGTGTATAGATCCACACATTTCAATCTCCTCAACTTGGTGTATGAGGTAGTTTTCTTGGGCATTAAAAATGATGGAGGTAGATACTTCTGCATTTCACACATTAGCCGAGGAATTTATCTCTTCCAATACTTTATATCATCTTCATGGATTTCTTTCAGTGAAAATCATCTACAGATCATGACGCAAGAAAATAACATGTTTCAACAAAACATATAAATACATATTACATTACAAGAAAAACACGTCATCAAGTACAACAAAAAAATGAATTTTTTTTTGCATATATATTGCAGCTACTTACCTCATGTATTTTCCAAGATCATATATAACTTGTTTGATGTTGTTGTCAAAGTCGTTTGGGAGAGATAGAGGTAGAACATACTGTAACAATAAAAATGAATCGTCACTTGTTCAAAACTAGAAAAAAAAAAAATATCAAAAAATGTATATGACCAATATATAAATATGAATACTAAAATGATTAATTACCTTAATGAAGGTATGACAATTATGTGTTTTAACCCCACCAATTTCACCTTTCTTCGTTAAGATATTCTTTATGTTTGAACAAAAACCTGTGGGAAATTTAATTTTTTGAATGACCTCTTTTACACCATTGCTTTGTTGCTCTGTTAATAACCATGGAAGGTTATTTTGGTCTCAATTATTATTTGATTGGATCACACTTTTCATTGCATGATTGGCTTCCTAAATGTCATTACAGATTTTGGTAATTTTTTCTTTATCCCTCCCACCATCTATGATTCACCATAATGTTTCTGTCACATTATTCCCGATATGCATTGTATCAAATAAATGAAATATTTTTAGGTCCTTATAGTAAGGAAACCTCATGAGTTGTGTGGGATAACATTTCATTCATCGTGGAAGCCCATTATTACTACCTTCACGGCGACGATATTGATGAAGCATAAAAAAAATCAGAATACTATTTATAAAATGCGGTAAAATAAAATGAATAATTAAAATAAAATTTCAGAACATGATTCCATTTACGATACATAAACAAAATGCGTACCTCGAGGATTAATTATGTCATATGCCAACTTCCATAGGCGAAGTGCCATTCTTTGTGGTTTTAGTCCAATCTCTTGTTTCCCATTGAAAATATCTTTTCCAGTAGCACAATACTTATGGTTCTTAGAGAGGAAGTGTCTATACTCATCAAACACGTCCTTTCCTAAACTTTTTGACCGATGAGATTTCATCTTAGGGCCACAAACTGGATATGCAAATTTACCCTTTGTTTGAAGACCTGCAACAAATGGATTAATGTGAATTATTAATATATATAGGAAATGATTATTTAAACAACATGCATGATATATTCAATTAATTATATACTATTCAAGTGTGCAATATGTAACGTTACATACCACAAAAATGTGTTAGTCCTGGGGCATCATGAATTGTCCATAAACGTATTCCATGACATTGAAATCTCTTCTGCCCAATTGGTTGACATATGTCATACATAGTGATGCCCTCCCATAACTTTAGTATCTCGTCGATAAGAGGCTCGACATACACATTCATATATTTAACTTGGTACTTACCTAATTGTTTGAAATTACACGAAATTACGACCATGGTATGTATATATACGTAAATAAATAAATAAAATATGTTATGCAAAAAAAGAGAAAAATTAAAAATTTAAATTCGAAAAATTAATGTAAACAAATACCTAGAATAATCATTGTCAACATTATGTGCTCCCTCTTTATTGACATCCAAGTAGGAATGTTATTGTTGATAACAAAAATAGGCCAGACTGAGTAAATAGACCGAATCTCTCCAAATGGATTAACATCGTCAGTTTCCAACGAAAGCCTAACATTAAGAGGTTTATCTGTAAATTTTGGCCATTTTGCAACAATTTCCTTAAATGCATAACCATCTGCAGGCATTTGAAGAACTACATCTTCAATTCTCTTTCGTGCATGGTGATCCATAAATTGTGCTACGCTTTGGCACCTGAACAATCATTGCAAATGTGGAATTATGAGAATACGTCAGAGAACCTTTCGAAGGACCATTTTTGTTACTTGATCGGTTCGATATCTACTGATACCACATACCGGGCATTTTTTTTTCGACGCATGTTATCCATAATATATAATATGATCATCACGACATGCATCTATACTTTGATACTCCATTCTAATGTCTTTCATAATGGCATGTAAATCTCGATATGTGCGAGGTAAAATATTTGACGAGGGTAACAAAAATTCACCTAACAATCTAAAGCATAAAAAATAAATAGTTCATGTAAATAATAGTAATTGTAAATATTGCATTTTTATTTTACACATTAATTAACTCTAAAAAAAATGGGGAAAAGTCAACCTTTATGTAGATGTGAAGAAACATATTACATACCTTAGGATCTATGTCATACAAGTGTTCGAAAAATGATTCATAACTTTCAAGTTCACCAACAACAATGTTGTGGAGAGAATATTTTCTCTTGATCCTTTATAAAGTCGTTTATTTTCCTTTTCAATCAGAGGTTCATCATAAATACCATCACCATTGTCCCCATGATCCACATGTGGATGACCGAATAAGTCTTAGATCATTTGATTTGTCCCATCATCTTGAACTATGTTATTATTGTCATCTACTTCCATGGGATCATTAACTTGATCTTAATTATCGTCTTCAAGTTCTTCATCTTATACTACATCATTTCTGCTACTACTTGGTGCTTGTGCATAAAGTTAGGGGGCAAATCTAACTTTATAATTACAAAAATCATGAAAAATTAGTGCATGTATAAAAAAATATAAAATTTTGAGAATACAATAAATATTAAAACAGATAATGAATGTATATATAGCTAATTACCATGGGATGATATTCATTTGATTCCTTGTCCATGTTCCCATATTTTATACAATGTTTTTTAGCTGTTGCTATTAAAATCTTTCGGGACGTCTAGTACAAAAATTTTTGCAAGGTAAATAACATTTAATGTCACCCTTTTCACCCTCTTTAATTCTTTTTCCATCTCTAATGTTTTTGACATTCACCCCCACAGACATATACTGAAAAAAATGCCGTTTTTTTTGTTCGCCAAGAAGATCTGCTTAAACCCTTTTTGAAGTGTCGTTATTATAGAAAACTTGTTGCAACATCCATAAAATGAAACATATTTATATATTTTATACGTCGCAATTCCAACGATATTTGACCAAGTCAAAGTTGACTTCGTCAAATACTAGGTGACCATTGGGAGGGGGAAAACCTAGTTTCCATAACATCGCAATTGCGACGACTATTTTACCAATGTCACAAGAGAGATGAAAACCCAATGGCATCGCAATAGCGATGTCTTCATCACAATAACTACATGTGTTTGTATTACGTCGCACTTGTGACATTATCGGGCAATATGGAGATTTTTTTTTAAAACTTCCTCTATTTTTCGACAATATGGCCTATTTTTTCCATAACATTGCAAATAGAACGTCGAAATTTTTCCAATATGTACTAGTGCGATGAGTCTGCCTGGGTGGCCGCAAGGGGTAGTGCAACATCCATGGGACCCAATGGTTGAAATCCCAACCCCACCTGAAAGGGGTTGTGGTTGGTTGATCTATGTATGGCTTTGTTGTAGCTGTGTTGAACATAGGGAAGAATCTAATCCCAAGTGCAAGGTTCCTTGGAATTGTACATGCACAATATGTTCACACTCATCCAGTTGATGACCTTGGTTTGGCCATCCATCTGGGGGTGGAAGGAAGTGGACTTGGTGATATTGGTGTCCAGCAGTGACCAGAGGATCGACCATAATGTGTTGAGGAATTGACTGTCCTGATCCAGGATAATGGTTTCTGGGACCCCAAAGTGTACCCACACTCATTCAAAGAAGAGCTTGGAAGTGGCCTCTATTGTGATTCTCTTCTTGTAGGAGGCCATAATTGCCATCTTAGAAAAGCAATCAACAACCACGAAAACACAGTCATTTCCCTGCTTGGTGGAGGGAAGGCCTGACATGTAGTCCATTGAAATGGATTCCCAAGCCTATAAGGAGTAGGAAGAGGAGTGTACAGGCCTTGTTTATTAGTGGTCGGTTTGTAAATAGAGTAGGCAGTGCGGGACCAGATATACTTCCTGACATCTTGTAAAAGTTTCGGTCAGTAGAAATTTCGTTGCAGCACTACCACTGTCTTGTCCATGCTGAAGTGTCCTGCCATCCGACTGTAGTGGGATTCCCAAATCAACTTTGCTCACTCAATTGATGGAATGCAAAGATGGCCCAAATGGCACAACACCCCATTCTGAAGATGGAAATTAGTGACAATTGTGTTTGCTCCCAACACTTGGTAGGTGTTGGTGAAGTCAAGATCTATCTCAAAGAGGTAGGACCATCCAGAGGTCTCGTGGACACAAGAGTCTAGAATTGTGGTGAGTAATGTGACTAGAGGTCGGTTGAGGCAATCAACAACTCAGTTGGAACTTCCTGTTTTATACTTGATGTTGAGGTGAAAATGCTGCAAATATGTGGACCACTTTTGATGGTGGTCATTCTACAATTTTCCTCATGTCTACATGAACTGCAGTGGATTATGATCAGTTTGGATGATTGTATCCTTCCTGAGAATGTGATGCCTCCAATGGTGGTAGGATTTCACAATGGAGTACATTTCTTTGTCGTAAGTAGGGTACTTACGAACGACATATGATAGTGTCTCACTATGATAGGCCACTTGGTGGCCATACTGAGTGATGATTGTGCCCACAACATAGTCTGAAGCATCTGTCTCGATCTCAAAGCATTGTTGCATGTTAGGTAATGAACGCATTGGGGATGATCACAAGTGCTTCTTTGTTGGAAATACTAAAACCACTGAGAGGGGGGGGTGAATCAGTTGTATGTGAGCTTAAACAATTTTAAGTCTGTTAAAACATTATTAATCTTTCTTCATGTGTTCATCAACAATATACAACATATGGACAGTAAAAGTAAAGACCATCAGTCACACATAAAATACACACAGAGACAGATTTTCACGAGGAAACCCGTAAAGAGAGAAAACCTCTTCTTCTTCAAAATGATAGGCAGTCTTTTTCAGTTCTGTACAACATTTACAATTGAGCACCAACTCAATGTGAGGCTGCTACATCTGTTTTACAAGATGCAACTTGTTTGAGAGATCCAACTCTCTGGTTTCTCTAGCACCCACTAGAAGGAAGCAACAACTCCCTGAATATTCTAGCACCAACTGGATGGAAGCACCAACTTCCTGAATGTTCCAACACAAACTGGATGGAAGCACCAACTTCTTGAATGTTCCAGCACCAACTGGATGGAAGTACCAACTTCCAGTTACACAGGCTCCAACCGGTATAACAGAGAACACTTGTTCTCCCTAGCACCACCCTACCACCCTAGTTTCTCTGGCTGCAACCAGATGGAAGCAACAACTTCTTGTGTTCAAGCTCCCACTTGAACCTCTGAGGACACCAGTCCTCCCAAGCACATCCCAACCTCCCTAAAATATTAAATAATGAATACACAGACAACTACACAGATAAATCAATTCTTACCAATCTTTCTTTGTATCTGATCTTCAACAAACTGTTCTGCAAATCTTCTCTTCTTCTGTTTGTTTAGCAGATTTTCTCTGCATCAATCTTTTTCTATCATTCAACTTTGCTTCTGCTCTGTCTGTCATTCTACAACTGTTCTGCAAATATTCTCTTCTTCTATTTGTTTAGTAGGTTTGCTCTGCATCAATCTTTTTCTGTCATTAAGCTCTGCTTTTGCTCTGTCTGTCATTCTACAACTGTTCTACAAATCTTCTCTTCTTCTGTTTGTTCAGCAGGTTTTCTCTGCATCAAACTTTTTCTGTCATTCAGCTCTGCTTTTGCTCTGTCTATCATTCTAATCTACTTCTTCTCTGCATTTCATCTTGCTCTACACATTTGCTCAATTTCCTGCTATGCCTCTGCACTATTTCTTTTTGTTTTTCATTTCATCTCATATTTACTTCAGAGAAACCACTCACATTCGGTCTTTCACATTTTTTTTTATACACACTACCTTGACGGTTCCACTTCGACTTCCCCTAGGCAAACCGAGGACACATGTCTTAGCAACTAAAATTCATAACTGATTCGCAATCAAGAATCTGTTTTGTTTAGTAGATTCCAAACTCAGTAGTTAGCTGTGAGAGAGAACAATAACCCTCCGATCAATACTTGATCCAACGGTTCAGATCCAATCGGGATTTCTCACCTCGCGATTTCGGCACTCTTGGAGATCAGAGTTTTTGTCACTTACCAATCCTGATTCTTGACATTCAGTAAAGAAGTCGAATCAATGGTCCAGATCACTTCTTGATCTGACGGTTGTTGTTACATCGTGATTTCGCATATCGCGATATCGACATTATGTTCTTTGCCTTTCAAAGTCCCGATTCGTGAAACTCCACTAAGAAGTCAGATCAACGGTCCAGATCACTTCTTTATTCAACGATTGTGATTAAATCGCCATATCGCATATCGCGATTTCAACATTTCTAATGTTCAAAGTTCTTGTCACTTCCAAATTGCGATCCCCAAAATTCTGATATGGAGAAAATCAACGGTCCTGATCATTTCTAGATCTAACGGTCCAGATTCACTTGCGATTTCGCATTTCGCGAAATCGGGGTTTTTGATGTCAAGTGACTTTGCCATTTCAAAGTCCCGATCCCCGATGTCAATGCACCCCTTTCCACGCGCTAGCCCTACTGGCTATAGGCCTTGGCCCATATGACTGTCAACACAAGACCTCGGTCAAACCTCTCATCGGGGTTTCGGCGTTTTCGATGTCACCATGCACATGCCTACGAAATTCCCGATCCTCCGACATTCTGTAATGGAACCAAATCAACGATCCAGATTATTTCTAGATCTGATGGTTCATATTAAGTCGGGAATTTACTCATCGCGAAATCGGAATTCCCGTTGCCTTGTGTTCTTTGCCTTTTGAATTCGCGATCCGCGAAACTTTGACACAGGCTGTGATCAACGATCCAGATCTCATTCTTGATTCAATGGCTGCGATTAAATCGTGAAATCGCATATCGCGATTTCGGGGTTCTCGTTGTCAAGAGATTTTAACATTTCAAAGTCCCGATCCCCGATGCTCGATACTCCATGCAGAGAATCAACGGTCCAGATCAACCTAGATCTCGACGGCTTAGATTAGATCGCGATTTTGCACATCGCAATTACTCCCACTTGTTCTTGTACTTTAAAGAGCGTGCAAATTATCCTTGATCCGACGATGGTCGGGTCTTGCGCTTGGATCTAATGACTGAGCTCTATCCTCCTCTTCATTGTCTTCATTTAGATCTGACGGCCTTTGTTCTTTCAGGAAATTTGAATGGGATCCAACGGTCACTGACTCTTCTCCACAACCACAACTATACTCGCCATCAATGACAAGTATACACTGCCTGTTCGCTGTTTGTTACATATTTACCAACAATCTCCCCGTTTCGCATTGATGGCAAATCAAGCACCCAAATGCCTTTCGGACTTGAATCTACTCCTGAAACGAATCTGCTTCTACTCCATGCTCCGCTTGACTCTGCAACTTCTCTTCAACTCTGCTCTCAAAAATATTTTGCTTCGGTTCGACCAAAAGTGATCTTTTCTCCCCCTTTGACATCAATGTCAAAGAAGAAATATTCTCCCTCTGATCTTGTTACAAAACAGACTCCCCATGTCATCTATAAGCATTTAGGAAAGTCACCAGATATTCAATAAGCACTCCCCCTGACCAGGTGCACATATTAGACACAAGAGTTTATAACCCCCAACTTTTGACGAAGATATCCAAAAGGGGTTGCTGCTAATGGTTTAGTAAAGATATCAACAATCTGTTCTGTAGAAGGTATATAGTTCAGTTGAACAATTCTGTTTGTAACTTGTTCTTTGAGAAAATGGTACTTGATTGGAATATGCTTAGTCTTGGAATGAAGAACAGGATTCTTGGAGACACTAATAGCATTGGTGTTATCACAATGAATTAGAATAGGATCAGTGTAAGTTACCTTTAGATCTGCAAGAGTTTGTATCATCCATAAAATTTGTGTGCAGCAAGTAGCAGCAACAATGTATTATGCCTCTGTAGTGGATAATGAAATAGATCCTTGCTTCTTACTAATCCATGCAACTAATGAGTACCCAAAAATAATTCTCCTCCACTGGTGCTTTTTCTCTCATCAACACAGTTTGCCCAGTCTGCATCTGAATAAGCATTTAACTGGAAATTTTGATTTCTAGGATACCACAGTCCATAAGTCATTGTTCCCTTCAAGTATTTAAATATTCTCCTCACAACTTCCAAATGACTTTGTTTAGGAGCAGACTGAAAATGACCTACCATTCCAACAACTTGCAGTATATCAGGACGGGATGTTGTGATGTACAGAAGACTGCCTATCATTGAACGATATGTCCTTTGATCAACATTAGCTGAGATATCATCTTTGCTCAGCTTGCAACCAACCACCATAGGTGTCATGACTGTAGAGGAATCTTCCATCTGAAATTTCTTCAATATCTCTTTCAAATATTTTTCTTGAGAAATAAAAATTCCTGCAGAGCTTTGTTTTACTTGTAACCCAAGAAAATATGACAGTTCCCCTATCATGGACATTTCAAATTCTATTTGCATAGAATTAGAAAACCACTGGACAAATGATTCATTAGTACAGCCAAAAATAATATCATCTACATAAACCAAAACAACTAGTAAATCATCACCTTCAGTCTTAATGTAAAGGTTACTGTCAACAGTACCTTTCTTGAACCCTTTTTCTTGTAGAAATTTGTCTAGTCTGTAGTACCAAGCTAGTGGTGCTTGTTTTAGTCCATATAAGGCCTTCTTCAGCTTACAAACATAATTAGGATTGTTTGTCAATGAAAATCCTTCAGGTTGCTCCATATATACTTCTTCCTCTAGATCTCCATTAAGAAACGACGACTTAACATCCATCTAATAAACTTTGAAATTCTTATGACAAGAATAAGCAAGAAACATTTTGATAGCTTCTAACCTTGCCACTGGTGCAAAAGTTTCATCAAAGTCTTGACCTTCCACTTGTGCATATCCCTTACAGACCAATCTGGCTTTATTTCTAACAANNNTTCTTGAATACCCATTTGGAACCTATTACATTCTTATTTTCAGGTCTAGGAACAAGCTCCCAAGTATTGTTCTTCTCAATCTGATCCAACTCTTCATTCATTGCTCTAATCCAATATTCTTCCTGACTAGCTTCCTCAAAATTTGTAGGTTCAGTCATAGATAAAAAGGCAACATGAGATTGTTCTGAGTCCTTAATCAGTTTCCTTCTAGTCTGAACTCCTTCATTTATATCCCCAATTATCTGATTTTCAGGATGATTCTTTCTGATAATTCTGAGAGGAGATTTTGCTTCTTTCTTTTGGCTTGTATTAGTTTGAATGTTCACATCTTCATCTGATCCACCCTCTTCTCTTTCTGATCCTTGGACCTGTTCATCTTCATCTTCAACTGTATCTTCTGTTCTTGGTTCATCACTGCTTATATTTCTGACTGGAATTTCTTCATCAA